>VCAZ01000092.1:0-95000 GCA_005784505.1 Bagarius yarrelli | reverse complement strand
AAATGTTAAATCCTGGTAGTCCTTCAGGCAGGCATTCTTTACTTTTGTTAGTGATGACTGTTGGGACAATCTTTGTAGAAATTGGTGCTCAACAGATCCGGAGTCACTGACGAATCTTCTGTAAAGTCAGTTCTTCTGCCCTTGATACACGTTTTTACTTTCCTGATGCCCCAAAATTACTTCCAACGTAATTATCCAACTATATTTGTGAGAGAATTCAAAAAAATATTATACATTTGTCCTCCTTATAAAATACCTGATGGGCAGGGTGGAGATGTATTTTGGTAGCCTGACTGGAGGATACAATAGCCCCACGATGTCAGGCTATTGATTTTGCGAACCTTGATCTTGCTCAGGTTCAAACACACTGCATGTTAGTTAGCCACGCCCACTTATGTATATGCCACTGTATACATGCAGTAAAAAGCTCTATCACGGTTGACTATTTATTTCGCTGTAGCTGTAAATATACCACCAGGCCGCCAATTCGTAATGGTTTGGTACTTGTATTTTATTAATCAGTTGTACAATTCATGACTTGTGCTTTAATTATATTAAAAACAGCAGCTGATTCAAGCTCCTGTGAGTTTTTTTTTTCTTTTTTATTAAATTGATTTTAATAGCGGCTAATAATAGCTCTATTTTTCCAGCGCAATGCTTTTAAAGTTTCTACCAGCAAAACCAGCGAAAAAAATCAGGTCAGGTTGACTCATTCGAAGCTCAGGTCATGCCGCTTCCAGCATTTAAACTCTCTCTCTGCCATTTTAAAACTATCCGATCGAAACAGGAAGACAGACAAGTTAACGAACCATCGGAGCACGGAGCCGAGTTTCAGAGGGTCAGCGCTGTGCTCGTTATGGGTAACATTCTTAATGAGGTTTCTTTAATACCGTCTCAGGTGAATTTGTGGCCTTTAGACCAGAAATAGCTGCTTTGTTGTTGTTGTTATTTTTTAAGTCAATCTCCGGTCTCTTAAGGTCTGAGTGAGTGTTGTCATTTGGCCATATAATCAGAAGAAGACTGTCAAGTTTGGTGGTCATATTCTTGAGATGCATTTCTGTTTCCTAACCCAGTCTAGCTGATCTCATCATGACACATGGGCATTTCTTGGGGCATTTCAATTCCATGCAATATAATTATTGGCCGATTTTTTTTTTTTTTTTTTTTTTTTTTTTTTTAATGATCGGAGAAGGAAAAAAAAAAAGGCCGGCCGGACCGAATGTAGACAGGTTTTTTTTTTTTTTGTTATATTTTTTTTTTATATTGGCCGTCTATCTGTTTTTAATTTTGTAAACAAAGATCAGTTTTTTAGCCATTGCTCATTTAGTGAATTAATACAATTGCAAAAAAAAATCCCAAAATCGAGCGCATGTCATAGAAATTACTGCAGATTTTTATGCCGTTTTGAGCCACATGATGATGTGGCATCATCACGGCGCTTATTCAGCTGAAGCCATCTTTGGGTCAGGCGTCAGACATGCGCGAATGTGTTTAAAAGCTAAATCCTGTCCTCCTGAATTTACCAGTTCTAGTAATAAAACAAAGAAAACAAACATCCCTGCAACTTTTGAAATATAAATCTGCAGTTAAATCAGGCGCTTTTTTCCATTTAAATTTTTTTTGGCACCAACCTGAGAGGGGAAAAAGTCATCCTAAGGACTTCTGCTTTCTCAACCTTCATTAGTCACTAAGCCTATCACCTGTTTGGTACAGAAAACAACTGGTTGATTTTGATTTTTGCCCTCTGGCTCGCACATGCAGCATAAACAATGCAAAATAGACGACGTGCAAACGTGATATTAGGTGTAGTAACAGTTTATCAGGTAAACCCAAATTTTTCTAACCCTGACTTTCCTACTTTGATGTTAGGTACGGGAGAAAGCGGCAAGAGCACATTCATCAAACAGATGCGCATCATTCATGGCACAGGCTACACAGACGAGGACAAGCGCGGCTTCACCAAGCTAGTCTACCAGAACATCTTCACGTCTATGCAGTCCATGATCCGCGCCACGGAGACGCTCAAAATTCCCTACAAATACGAGCAGAACAAGGTAACGAAGCGCCGGATTTATCCACGACCAATGTTATTGACACTTTTCTGGACATTTTTAAGGCAAATCCCGAAACATAACTAATATATATATATATATATGTATATATATATACACTGATTCATTTTAAGAATGTGTAACTTAAGACAAAAGTTTTTCACTGCAGAATAAATTATTAACTAACGATCTTTGAGATGAGAAGCATGGTGGTAGTGGCATCTGAATCGTTTTTTTTTAATTGAGCAGAGTATGCAGATGTGGAGGATAAAGAAGAACAGATCAGATCACGTTTACATTTACAAGCATTTGGCAGACGCCCTCATCCAGGGTGACTTAAATTTATCTCCTATTTATTACAACTGAGCAATTGGGGGTTAAGGGCCTTGCTCAGGGTTGGTGGGGGTTGATGATGCTGGGAATCGAACTCCGGTCTTTCTGGTATCACTCCGACACCCTAACCACCAAGCCACCACTTTCCCACAGGGGCTTGAACCCAGATCTTTCTGGTCTTCAGATCAACAACTCAGGCTGGCAGTGGTGGGGTTAGAACCCTGGTCTTTTCGGTGTTCAGATCAAGAACTCAGTGCCCTAACCAGTTGAGCCACCACTGCCCATTTTTTTTATTTATTTATTTATTAATGAGTTGGACACCAGCTCGTATGATGAGGTGAAACAGCTAGACGGATTAAAGCACTAAAGCTCTGCTGCATTTTTTTTAGACGCTCTACTGCAGTGGTTTTCAACCTATTTTTGAACGAATGCCCCTATAAGTCAAATTAAAACCCCAATTCAACGTGGCTCAAATGGTTCAGGTGCTGAGTTGCTGATATGAAGACCAGAAACACCTGGGTTCAAGCCCAACCACTGTTGGGTCCCTGGGCAAGACCCTTCATCCTTCCTGCTCCAGGGGCGCTGTATCATATCTGACCCTGCGCTCTGTTCACCAACTTACTGATGTGGGACATGGAAAAAATCATTTTGAAAAGTATAAGTGTAAAACGTAGATGTGAAAAAATAAAGGCATTTACAATCCTTTATATTAGAATAAAAATGAATAATTAATATTTCTAAGAACAAATTTGGTAACAGATTAGCATAAAATATTGAACAAATTTCATGCAAGTGTTGTATCATACGTTTTTCACTATATCAAGTGATTTTTATTTTTTTTTTTAATATTTCTGTGAGAGCATTGTGCCTGTTGATTTGCTATTTTTTTTCGCTCAGTACGCTTTTTTTGTTACTTTTTCGCCTACTATCAGTGGTCAAAATAGCCCACAACCCCCCCTTAATGTTGTCTGAACACCCCCTGGGGTGGTGGGGGGTTGCTCTTCCACTCCTGGGCAGATTAAAGCACTAAAGCGCTGCTGCATCTCTATCAGGAAGTTGGAGAACTTGCAAGAAATTGTATTACAGCCAACTTGTGAACAAAGTCAACACAAATTTTGGCTACAAAACAGATCTTGAACGCTGAAGCTGATGGTTATTCTTATCGTTTATCTAGGACACACTGCAGTAACAGGTCATTAAGGATGTGGTTTTAACAATACTTCTCAACTTAAAGCTGTTTTTAGTCATTTTGGGCTACAATTTCTGTTCTTTTGGTTGCATCTGCCTGCATCGACAATCTGCCGGTGCTCCACAGAGCCAAATGGCAAAAAAAAAAAAGCGCCTGCGATTACGATTATCTCATTGAGTGCAACTGAGACTCTTCAGAGCCGAATGCGAGACGCTTCACGTCCCAGAAATGGAATGAATTCATCCCAGTATTATATAATTTATAAAAAAAAGTGTAAAATTAATCCAGAGCGGAGGAACAGTTCTGAAAAACTTTTTCATAAAAGTGTTTAGAAGAAGTATTTAATACTATGATCCTCGTTTTGTTTAGTTTTTTCCCAAAGGGAGCTCTTGTAATGTAATGAAGTATAAACTTTATAGGTTATTGGTGATTTGTCTAATATCAAACTGAGGTGGTGTTACTAAGGCCACCCGAAATCAAAGCTTTTCCTTCTTCTATTGCTTCATCATTTTCCACCAGAAAACCATTCCGCTTTCATCCTGTCTCATCGCAGGATCGTTTTACCAGGTTCTGGGGTGACCTCAGCCTGGCGTCGCTTTTTTTTTCACAAACCCGGCTGCCGTTTCTTTAGTCTGTCAGAAGGTTTTAATTTTCAAATTCTAACCCTAATTTGATAAATTAGAAGTAAGTATAACCCCTCTGCCAAGATGGCTGGCAGCCCCCCCCCCCCCCACCGTCTTAACACAGCGTTGCTTGTTTTGTATATCGTGTCCAATGGATTGTTATTACTTTTATATGCCCAGAAGGTTTTTTTAATTTATTTTATGTTTAGTCACTTATATATACACTTTGGGTTAAATACTACACTTTGGGTTTTTTTTTTTTTTTGTTTGTTTTTTGCTTATTTATTTTTTCCAATAAAAGAAAAAAGTCAAAAACTGCCCAAACACTGAAACCGCAGACTCCTTTTAAAAATAATTACATTTACATTCACATTAAGTTCTGGGAATTAAACGCACAATCTTCTTAAATACACCCCCAATCTTCTAAACCGGTCGATTAAAAACCTGCAAAGTGTGTTAACAGTCGTGTCAACACACACACGCCAGATGGTTAAAAATTAGTGTGTATTAACGATACAATGCAGTATGTCACGATATATTGCAATACAATACATTTTGCGAAACGTTGCGATACTTAAAGAAAGAAATAAAACAAAAAGCTAAAAATAGAGCAAATACAAAGACGCCGTTACTTTTTTCCACCATGTTTGCTTTGGAGACAATGACCGTATATGTCGGAGCGGAGGAGGAAATCGGTCAACATGTGCTAAGGCTTTTAATTAAATATTAATGTAAACATAAACCGGATTAAAGCAATTTATATATGTACCGATAATATAATATCAAATGTCGTGATAATTAACTGTATTGATACTATTACACAGCCCTAGAAATTAGGTAGTAATAGGGTACTTTCTTATCTGTCATTTACTGTGGACACAATTTCCGGCTGTGTTACTAACGCTTGGACTCTGTCCCCGTGCTAGATTAAATGAAGTCCTGTGTAAGCTGCGTTTAACAATAACGTCTGTATAAATTCTCCGATTGACTGGATTTTGTTATATTGATGTCTGAAATGTCTAGTTAAAATCAAATAAACATGTTGATATAAACAACGAATGAAGTTATCAAGGTGTTTGAAGCAGTTGTGTAATAAAGGACTATGGTGTCATTAGACTGTGTAAATTCACTCTGTTCTTTTCCCTGCGTCAGTCGTGTCTGTAAAATCGGCACCGGGTTCTCTTTTCCGCTGTGTTCATTTTCTGTTTGCTCTTCATTTGATGGCAGGCCAATGCCATGCTGGTGAAGGAGGTGGACATCGAGAAGCTCTCCTCGTTCGAACAGCCTTACGTTAGCGCCATCAAGATGCTGTGGTCCGATCCAGGCATCCAGGAGGCCTACGACCGCCGCCGAGAGTACCAGCTCTCGGATTCCACTAAATAGTGAGTATGCTAACGTTGTACACACTCGTGAGAGAGACCGGCTCAGCTGTGTGAAATAATAAAACCTGTGTGTATGAGTAAGAAAGGGACTGAGTGTGTATAGAAGCAAACTGCTGCTTCCTCTGTGTGATTCAAACCCTTTGAACGTTATGTAAAAGTTGTGTGAAAAGCCGTTGTTCATTATTAGCGAACAAATTGGACTCAGCAGAATTGCGTCTGAATCTAGCATTGATCGTTGCGTCGCAGAATGTTAACGGATCAGGGACCTGTCCTGTATAAGAAACCTGCAACTTCACATCTGTGGCGCAGGGCAGCCGGCAAGGAATTCTACTCTTAAGACACCTAACAGCGCCCCCTGCTTGAGAAAGTGTGTGTTGCACTCAACACGAGAGAACATCTTGCACATCTTTTGTATGTGTACGTGGTCACCAGGTGTAAACAGGCTCTATAATGCAAAGTGACTAACAGCGTGACTAACATTCATCTCATTTGAAATACTGACCAGTTGGACCACTCAATGGCCCAGTAGAGTGGCAGCTTAAAAAGTTGTGGGTTTTGAACTTACAACCTTCCGATCAGCAGTCCACTGAGCTTTCACTTGCAGCTGGAGAAATAATACAATATGAAGACCAAAATGTGAAAAGCTTAGAAGAAGTGAGCCAATTCTGTGGGTGCTTCACACACCAGTTTGAAAATACGACTTTAAAAAAAATGACTGACTGCTTTACATTAATAAACCATTGGCTTGATTTATTCGTCACTGTCTTATTAATGAAAAAGTTGATGGTGGAGGTTGATAGTAGAGCTCCTCTCATGACGTCGCAAGAACATTCTCAACAATGTTCTAGAAATTTACTCTATGTCTCCGTTTCTCTCTTTTTCCTTTCCACAGCTATCTTTCTGATCTGGACCGTATCGCTGACTCGTCCTATCTGCCCACCCAGCAGGATGTGCTCAGGGTCCGAATCCCAACCACCGGCATCATCGAGTACCCTTTCGACTTGCAAAGCATCATTTTCAGGTAGTAAATAACCTCTCTTTTGGCTCTTTTGGCTTGGTGGCCGTCTGTGTGATTTACTGACCAAAGATCAAACCAAACCACGTCATCAATCAACAGCTCTCCCTGCTGCAGATCTATTGATTTGGGTTTTTTTGTTTGTTTGTTCGTTTTTCACCTGTCTGGCGAGAGAAATATGGCTCTCTGGGATTTATCGCTGTCTTTTTTTTTAACCCAAAGATAGAAAGCAGACAGATGCTTTCTGTTTGGGGGTCAGAATGCAAAGTATTGTTTTTAAACATAAAAAGTTCTTAAATATAAACCCTAGAGAGCGCTATAGTGACCGTTATAAACCAGTTTAATCCTGAATTTTAAATTGGTCCTGTAGGTCAGCTGTAAAACCGTCGTCTCTTCCTCGTTGCCGTTGTTACTCGCGGTGTCCATTCTAAAGTTTATCAGCTCGTCCTACATTATGGAGTGTGTGTGTGTGTTTGGAAGTAGGTCAGCGAGCCCCTGGCTGAAGGAAATGAGGACGGCCAATGTGAAGGAGCTTTATTTTAGGCAGGCGCTCCTAGAGGGCCTCATTTATCAAAGGCGCCTCTGTGGGCTGCTGGCTCAGGGCTGGAGTGGTGGAGCTGCGCGGGGGGGCGCTGTTCATCCCAAAATTCTGCCAGAAAGCCCTTGGCGCTCGTCTATCTTTCCCGCTATCTCTCTATCTAAAAATGAGAAATAAATAAAAGATTAAATTAATTCTGGTATCGGGGATTATTTAGGTGGAGGAGCATGCTCTCCGGAGACACATGCAATTATAACTAATACATAGCAGTTGTCTCACCACTTAATAACACCGCTTATTAATTAGAACTTTTCTGTGCTAAAATTGCATCCGAGACAAAAACTGTATGATGAATCTTCATCTTTCTATAATCTTACATTTTAAGATGAGTATGTTTTTCGAGGCTGTTTTAAACGGAGATGATGGACGTCCCACAACATGAAGAAAGCAAACTGGTTAAAAAAAATATGTATGATGTGTACCAGTATAAATGGCTCCTCTCCTTCGTGCTCTCAAAGTTGTTTTTTTTTTATCTTCTTCTTTCAGCCTTTCTTTATGTCTCTCTCTTCACTTTTTTGTCTTTTTACCTTTGCATCACTGAACTCTGCAGGACACCAGCCCTCCAGGACCGGGTTTTCTGACCACTGTATTGTGCATACGGAGGTATTTTAACCCCGGTTACACAATCCAGATTTTAATTGATAATTCTCTTCCTGTCTGTCCTTCTGCTGCTCTCAGAATGGTGGACGTTGGTGGTCAGAGGTCTGAGCGCAGGAAGTGGATCCACTGCTTTGAGAACGTCACGTCCATCATGTTCTTGGTGGCACTGAGCGAGTACGACCAGGTGCTTGTGGAGTCAGACAATGAGGTGAGACACACACACACACACACACACACACCCTGTACCACCTTAGAAGATTAAAACATCTAAATTTTTCAGAATGACGTTAGCGAACCGCAGGTCATGTGACAATGTTTCTGTTACACTTGAAACCTCAGCAGTGAAATAGAGAAGCAGCACATCGTTGTTTTTTTTTTTTTTTTTCTTTTTAACTAATTTTTTAAGCAGTGTTACAGCAAGGGTGGAAATCTATAGCTAAAATGTCCTTGTTGTAACGGAGACCGCAGCTGACGGTTACTTAGCAACGACATACGCCTTCAGAGCGCAAACGGCCCTTTACTGTGCAAATTTAGAATTCATTTTATGTTCATATATGAAACCACACAGCAAGAAAAAAACTGGAACTGCCTTGTTTCACAGATGAAATGTGGTTCTTACGTTAAACACTGTTAACTAAGTTACTGTATGTGTAAAAGTAGTGTGTTGATTATTTTGCTACAAAAAAAACTTTGGCTGTGAAAAAATCTGGCCTACAAAGTTGTGTACCTGCTGCTGGAAAACAAATGTCTGTCTTTGTGGCATCTCTGTACAACACGTGTGTGTGTGGTATGTATGTATGTATGTATGTATTGGTATGTAATGTGTGCTCAAAAAATAAAGGGAACACTAAAATAACACATCCTAGAAACTGAATGAATGAATGACAATACTCTTATTAAATACTTTGTTCTTTACATAGTTGAATGTGCTGACAACAAAATCACACAAAAATTATCAATGAAAAAATAAATTTTATTAAACCCATGGAGGTCTGGATTTGGAGTCACACTCAAAACTGAAGTGGAAAAAAAAAACACACTACAGGCTGATCCAACTTTGATGTAATGTCCTTAAAACAAGTCAAAATGAGGCTCAGTAGTGTGTGTGGCCTCCACGTGCCTGTATGACCTCCCTACAACGCCTGGGCATGCTCCCTGATGAGGTGGCCAACTCCTGGACAGTCCTGTGGTGCAACGTGGCGTTGGTGGTGGATGAGCGAGGCATGATGTCCCAGATGTGCTCAATTGGATTGGTGGTTGTTTAAGTGTTTCCCTTTATTTTTTGTAGCAGTGTGTGTGTGTATGTATATATATATATATATATATATATATATATATATATATATTAATATTGATATATCTGAAGATTGACACCTAACATGTATGATATCAGAGCCTGTTGCATAAAGGACTATAAACTAAACGATCGCTTTATAATCCGAACAGTCATGATTTACCACCAATGAGTAAACAGTTATATAACCAAGCACTTTCTGACTGTTAGCATGGCCATTTCAATCCTCTTCAACAGCTTCTTTTTTTTTTTTTGATTCTTATCACTGTTTATCGTCTGTAAAGCGGTCAGTACTAATGAGCCACGTCTTTCTTCTCAGAATCGTATGGAGGAGAGTAAAGCGCTTTTCCGGACGATAATCACATACCCCTGGTTCCAGAACTCCTCAGTCATCCTCTTCCTCAATAAGAAGGACCTCCTGGAGGAGAAGATTACCTACTCCCACCTGGTTGACTACTTCCCAGAGTTCGATGGTACAAAATAATTCAAAATTGTACAGTTGTGTTGTTAGTCACCGACGCCAAGAACCAGGACGATCACATGATTTCTTTTTGATTGCCCACCCAATTAAGAGGTTTGTAGAACGGGTTTTGAAAGCCCCGACCAATCATAATACAAAACTAAACAGTTTCCCGTTTTTTAACTGGCTGTAAGTAACGATGTGGTCTACACTCACGAGGGGAAACGGTCAGTCACGCAATTCAGAAAGTGTGAAAATAATTGAAAGCCTGTTGCTTTGAAAAAATCCTTCATCCTGTGTCAGAAATAATTCCGACTCCCTCCACTGGAAAAAAAAGTAAAAAAAAAAAAAAAAATCTGTTTAGCCATCCATTTATCCATTTTTTTTTAATGTTTACTCAATTTCTCTCTTTAAAATATTACTTAAATACTTCATTTTTAATTGGCCCAAACTTCACTCCAACTTTAAAAAGATTCTAATATTTCCTGGATTTGTGCTTATTAGTCGTCATTAGCCAATCTGAATGTTTTGTGCTTTTATTAACTTAATATAAAATATCTTCTTAACCAAACCCAAGCAAAAATATTAGTACAACAATATTTCTGCTATTTCATTATTTAATTAGTTGAATTTTACCATCTCTTCAACCCCACCCCCAAAAATTGCCCACCTGGGATATTTGTCTGCCCACTTATCTAAATTGGCAAGAACCGGGCCTGATATAGATATAATATTATATATAGTGTATAAACTATTCACAGGTGCAACTAAAATGTTATAAAAATACTAATAAAACATACAATAATAATAATATATAATGTGTTTTTAATGTTTGGCTCTGTCCAAAATTGCATACTTCCTTACTATATAGTAGGTGAAACTGAATATACAATGCAAGTAGTATGAATAAATCCTTAGTAAGCGAATTACAGTAACATTTACGGCATTTGGCTGACATTCTCATCCAGAGCGACTTACGTTTATTTTATTTATAATTGCGGGCTAGGGGCCTTGCTCAAGGGCAACTTGTAACTTGAAAATCGAATCCACAGTCGAACCCGGTTAGCAGTCCAACACGTCGATGTTACTAGAAGGTCACATGATTACCCAGTAACACGCGAGCAGAGCTCGAGTCGCTTTCTTATTCTAACCTTTCCTTTTTCCTCATCTTCCTCCGTCAGGGCCCCAGAGAGATGCGCAAGCAGCGCGGGAGTTCATCCTCAAGATGTTTGTTGATCTGAACCCCGACAGCGACAAGATCATCTACTCGCACTTCACCTGCGCCACGGACACGGAGAACATCCGCTTCGTCTTCGCCGCCGTGAAGGACACCATCCTGCAGCTCAACCTCAAAGAGTACAACCTGGTGTAGGCCGCCATCGCCGGGGACTACTCGCACAGTTCAGCACAGAACAGACACACACACACAAACACACATACACATGTACACCTCTACACACACAACACGCTAATACACACGGTCCACTTTGTTTTCCAGCCCTCAGTTTTTCTGTCCAGCTAAATGAAGGTGAACCTTTCCTGCTTTTATCCTGTCTGTTTTGCCAAAACCGGTCCACGATCTCTTGTCGGCAGCTCGTGTCCAAGCGCCCCGTCTCTTCTATCCCTCCATCCCTTGTGCCTCCTTCTGTCTTTTCTGTTGAATCAGACTGTTGGGATTTTTTCAGATTCGACGATGGGGGGCGGGGTTATAGACTAAGACTTCTCGTTTCCCTTCTCCTTTTGAAAGCGTTTTATTATTTGTGTAGATCTGAAGCGTCAGAATCGATCAGACGATATCACGTTCATCGATAGCGATGCTAGCGGAAACTGGAATTGACATCCCTCAATTTTTTTTGTTCATCTGCTTCTTCAGTTCATTATACCATTGATCAGCTGTCTTTCTTTCGCCAGTGGAAAGAAAAAAAAAAAAATCAGAAAGTAAGTCTAAAGGTATTCACACACGGACACAAGGACGCTGTGGTGCTAGAAGTTCAGAACGGCTCCATTTTATGTTTTAAAAGGAGTCACAAGTTGTGTTTTATTTGTTTGTCTTTTTCCTGGTGGTATTCACGGGTGGCATATTGCAAGACCTTCACCTCATCGATGAATGTAAACTTTGTGGCCATTGTAATCGAGGGTTTGGAAGGTTATGTAACGGCGGAACGAAGAGGAGAGACTGAGGTGATGCAAATCGGATCAGCGTACATTTGCCCAGATGATCGTTCAACAATATTTTAAAGGATAAGTTACTAAAGCCACCGCTCTCATCATATGAAGTACGACTGCGCTGCAATTTTTTCTCAAAGATGGGTAAGAAATGAAAAATTTTCCCCAGAATAATCAGTGTGTAGAACATATTTAGATTTAGTAGCTATCCGTTTTTGGGTTGTGTTTTTTTTTTAATCAGTTTTTTCATCACTTCTTTTCAATGTTCATTTTAAAGATTTTTAGATTTTACATCCAAAAAACCGTATTTTTCTTTCTTTCTTTCTGTCTTTCTTTCTTTAATTTTTTTTAAAATCACTCGCTGGTTACAGTAATCTGCATGGCTAGACTTTTTTTTTTTTTTTTTTTTTTTTTTTTTTTTTTTTTTTTCCCCCTCCTATTTCAACAGTGCACTCTAAAACCTTCGGATTGCAGCGGTCTGACGCACACATTCGTTTATTTGTTTACGTTGTTTTTGTTTTGAAACACACATTTTGTGAAATAAGAAATTGTGGACACGTGTATTTGGCTTCGTTCGGGGTCTGGAGTTTAAAGTGAAGCTGGAGCGTTAAGTGAAGGGGTGCAGGAAGTCACGAATGAATTGATTGTGTATATTTATATTTGTAAATACGTATACACTTTATTGCTTATGTCTAAAAAAAAAAAAAAAAGTCTGTGGTACAGTATCGTTTGGCAAACAGAAAAAAATAATAATAATGACTTCGTAATTGTGTACGGTTTCGGTTGGTTTCTTATGAATTACCATATTATTGATACTGTGATTTAATTTTTTTTCTTTTTTTTTTTTTTTTTTTTTTTCTTCACATTATTAATATTATATTAATTATTATTATTATTATTATTATTATGAAAGACGTACGTTTAGCTGTACATGGAAGTAGTTTGAGCAATAGCGTTAAGGGGAAAACTCGAGCGTAGCGTTTTCTCTAAGGCTTGAAAGCAAACCACGAATTCAGCCCCTCATTCGGTGTGAATGTTCTTACTCTCAGTATCGAAAGATATGAAACGGCTTTAAAGAAGAAGAATATAAACTAAAGATTAAGTAAAGTAAATAACAGAAGCGTTTATTTATCTAATTTATGGACCAGATTTAAAGTCGGTGGGGTCTTTTTCTGCTGTACAAACTCTATTAAAACTATTCGCTTTTATCGCTTTTTATTTACAGGGTTTTTTTTTTTTTTTTTTTTCCCCCCATCCCGGAAAACAATTTGACTGTCTTCATATTTTCTTTCATTTCGTTGTAAAAAAAATGTCTTTTTTTGAAGTGAAATGCTTAAAACAATTAGGAAAGGAATCAGTTTAATGATCCAACGACTGTCATTGTTCTATTCGTGTTTCCTTTATATATTGTACAAATGATAAGCTGGGGGGGGGGGGAGGGGGGGATGTCACCCAGTTTTCTTGACGTGTCAATTCATAGGTTATCATCAAGGGCTAAAAAAAAAAAGGACGTAAAATTGTCACACCCGACCAGGACAGTCAAAAAAAAAAAAAAGGCGACATGAGCAAAGTCTTGTTGATGCTTAAGAAGCAAAGTGCAGTTAAAATAAATTTTAACATAGTGTTTTATTATAGTGTTCATGGTTCAGCTGCTCTGTTTAACCGCATGTAAGATTCCGATCACGTTTTCTGCCCTGTATTTTACACCGACATGGCATTTATAATCCTTTTATGAACAGTTTATAAGTAATAAAAGAAAAGTGAAAGATACAAGTGAGAAAATTCTACGATCTTGACTTTTCTTAAGAGCACCGGCTTAAAAACTGCGTCCGTATTTTTGTTTTTATTTTATTTTATTTTATTTTCGAGCTGTAACATATTTGTTGCACTAACTACAAATATTTAACAAATTTTAGGCATTGTAAAAAGTTTTAGGCACTGTAAAAAGATCTGAATTATTAAAAAGTTTAATCTAAATATTAAAACCCGGTTAAAGAAACTAATCATTTTTTTAATTTTGTATTATTTGTGAGTTTTAGTTATTCTCATTAGGATTCTTCGAAAGATCTAGAAAGCTTTTAACCTGGAATTAAGAGTGTTAAAATTGGGGGTCGTATCCAGAACTATAATCCAAACAACATTCTGATACTGGTATAAAAAACCAACGCTGTAAACAGGTGGGATCCGCACCTAGCAGCGTTCGCTAACAATTGCAGCATTTCTTGGCGTTTTTCGATTAATTTTTATGCCCAAAAAAGTTTCTATAGTGCCGAATAAACCTACTACGTCTGCACACTCACGTCAAGCAAACCGACAAACTTTAGTTCTGTTTTTTTTTTTAACATAAACAGTGTTTCGAATCAGTTTTACATTCAAAAAAAAAAGTCCTAATCTAAAAAAAATTAAGACAAAAGCGTAATGACATTAAAAACTAATTTCTGAAAGCAGTAACAAGCAATGATCAACCTGGCTAATAATGTTGGTCCTTAAGGCAGTGGTTCCCAAACTGGGGGGCATGGTGGTGTAATAAGGGGTGTGCGGAAAGGCTAGTGTAAAGTCAGCAGACTTTTTATGTATAGAGATGCATAGAAACTTCGAAAACAGTCGAAATATAATATATTAAAATACACGTCAGCCGCAATTCGCATTTATAACCAGGTGGCGTGACTTTTACATACATGGTGGTAAAAGCAATAAATGCTGAAATAGAGTTTCCAACAACATTTACAGCATTCACATTCACAGCATTTGGACGTCCTTATCCAGAGCGACTTACATTTAGTTCATTTATACAACTGAGCAATTGGGGGTTAAGGGATTTGCTCAGGGGCCCCCCAGTGGCAACGTGGTGGTCCTGGGAATCGAACCCGGCTCTTCTGATTAGTGGTCCAACACCACTGCGCTACCACTTCCCATCCAGTATTTATATACAAAAAGTGAAACGTCCTGCAATTTAGGGAAATTAAATAAGAAAGACACTGTGTGTGTGTATGTGTGTGTGTGTGTGTATATATATATATATATATATATATATATATATATATATATATATATATATATATATATATATATATATATATATATATATATCTATATATTATATATAACTATACGTTTTTTCATATTTATTAATAAAATGCACCCGATGCAGATTTTGAATTATTATAAAACAAAGATTTTGAATTCTTAGTAGATCAAACAAACTTGGATCACTTAGGAAAGATCTACTTTATGGTCCCACAAAATATTACCCCTAGGTGTTGGACTACCAACCCGAAGATTGTGGGTTTAATTCCCAGCTCCACCATACCACCACTGTTGAGCCCCTGAGCACGGCCCTTAACCCCCAATTGCTCAGTTGTATAAAAGAGAGAAATGTAAGTCGCGTCTGCCAAATACGGTAAATGTCTACGGCCCATGCGAACGCTTTACTTCCTGTGTATCGCTCATGTTTGTAATAGCGCTACTGTGCTATAGAACACGGAGGTAAAATGCTGCTCTGCTCACATGCTATGATAACGATAGCCGTGTAAGACTACACATTATTTGGCTAATAAATAAAAACTATTAACAAAACAGTTATATCTGATTCATGGAAACTAAATAAAAATAACATTGTGATTTTAATATTAGTATATTTTTTTATGTTCAATTTGTCATTTTTTTGGCTTGTGCTTTTGAATTTCAGTATCAAATTCATGAGTTTAATTTAAGTTTTTTTACAGTAGCTATATTTTTATAAAATATAGTAATTTATAAAATTATTTTTAAAAATTAAAATTTATAATATAAAATTCCTTCGGTAACATCCCTATAGGGTTAATATGTCTTGGAGGGTGATCAAGGCCCCCACGGTGAAATGATCTTAAATTATTACATGACTGCATGACATATATATGTGTGTGTGTTTGTGTGTGTGTGTTGTATTATATATATATATATATATATATATATATATATATATATATATATATATATATATATATATATATATATATATATATATATATATATATATATATATATATATATATATATATATATATATATATATATATCTATATATATATATATTATATATATAATATATATCAAATATATGTTTTATGTTTTAAATACAAAACACACATTTTATTACCTCAAGAACAACTTGCAGTACCCATGGTGTGTGTGGTGTTTCGTCCCCCCCATTTTTAAAGAGCTTGAAATTTCTTTATTCTGCAAAGGAAGGCATGGAAGGATAAATATGGGAACCACTGGCTTAAGACGGTATTAAAATTTGTGTGCCAGATTTTCCACACAGAAATCAGATCCTTTGTGTTGCAAGTCTAGGAGAAAAAAAAAGCGTTTATTCTGTATAATAATAATGTGAAGGTGGTAAAAATCTTCACTAGCCCCCCCCCAAAAAAAACATTCTCCAAGTGTTAATACTTCGAATAGAACTAAAACCCACTCCAGTCTCTGCTTTTTGGTTTTAGATCTGCGATTTAAAACTGCAATATGGACAGGATGGTAATGCAAAGAAGGATAGTTTTGTAAAAGACGTGTAAAAAGTCAGATTCCTTTATATGCACTTTTATTTCAGTTCTTTTTGCTGTTGGTGGTGGTGGTGGTGGTGGTGGTGGTAGTGGTAGTGGCAACGAAAGCTTCTGTAGCCCCTTTAAAGAGCTCATCCAAGTTTCTCACTACGAAGACTTCTGGAATTAATGAATGTGGAAAAATATATATATATATATATTTTTTTTTTTTTTTTTTTTTTTTTTTCTGGGGTTGTCTGCACACAGCGTTTCTTTGGAAAATGTCTACCTCCAGGAGTATTTAAGATCTTTTCTGGGCATTTTTCAGTGTTAGACATAACGCAAGAAGCACAAACACGGCACAGTGTATTGTGAAGCAGATTATTGATCAAAAACCTTACCGGAAACTTTTGTATTCACACACACACACACACACACACACACACTCACTCTGCTAGCAGTATTGGCTAACATCATACAGTAGTTACCTTCCAGTGTATTATCGGATGAGTTTGAGTATCGATCTCACACACACACACACACACACACACACACACATTAGCACAAGCGGATTACATGTTTTCTTATGGTTTATTTTTCACACACAAACGTAAATAAACGGTAGATAAATCGAAGTGGGTCAAGTTTCGTCTTAGCAGCCGAGTACAATTATTGTTTTATAGTAACTTCCTCCCACTTCCCATGCTATTAAATCCATTCTTTCAGTACAGATGATTCAGGCTGGCATGTCAAATGTTTCGTTTCTTTTCTTTTCTGTGATTTATTAAATGTAAATGTTGTATTATATCATGTGCCAATCCCTTCTATGGAAACTGACTTTATAAGTGCCAACTTTTGTCCAAATCTAACAAGGACCCAAGCTGAGACACTGTCCCCCCTTTTTAAAACCCACCGGAAACAATGACACCTAAGACAAAAAAAGAAAAAAACACCATGACTTTATTCTGTATTTAAGATTCAAGGTTAAAAAAACTGCTGTTTTCTTTTTTTTTAATGAATGAAATTGTGATTTTACAGTTGTAAGTGCATGTGCTCTGTGTCGGGGTGGAAAATTATGGGCTAGGAAATCTATATTCTCAAAGCCCTCAAGGCGAGGGGTCGTATTTGATATCGAACATTCTTGCCATATTTCTTTTTTTTTTTTTCTTCTTTATTTGTAATGATTCATTTCAACCACTGTTGCCTGAACCTCATTCAAAACATGGAAAAGATTTTCATAACCGCCTTCTAAAAAAATCTATTGAAAAAATAAAAATAAAGTATCTGTTTTAAATTTCAATAAATTTGTTCCTATACTTGCTGCTTGTCTCGACTTTTTTTTTTTTTTCTAACATAACGTTGCTGTTGCAGAGACCCGTGTGATTCCTTTCTTTTAAGAACCAACTGAAACTGAACTTGTTGGGGCTTTAACACTAATCTCCACAATGACGAGTGACGCTGGTACCAGCGGGCTGGAGGGATGAACGGATAGACAAACCAAAAGAAAATCTTCTACAATGATGTGTCATAGATAGATAGATAGATAGATAGACAGATAGATAGTTAGATACCTATGGATGGATGGATACAGACAGATAGATTGGATGGATAGATAGATGAATGAATACAGATGGATGGATGAACATAGATAGATAGATAGATAGATAGATAGATAGATAGATACATATGGATGGAAACAGATAGATAGATAGATAGATAGATGGATGGATACAGATAGATAGATAGATAGATAGATAGATAGATAGATAGATAGATAGATAGATAGATAGATACAGACAGAGATATATATATAAATAGGAAGATAGATCAATGATGAATAACAGATGGCTGGATGGATGGATGGATGGATAGATAGATAGATAGATAGATAGATAGATAGATAGATACAGACAGAGAGATATATATAAATAGGAAGATAGATAAATGAATGAATACAGATGGATGGATGGATGGATGGATGGATGGATAGATAGATAGATACAATGGATAGGAGGGAAGTGGTGGCTCATTGTTAAGGTGTTGGACTACCAACCTGAAGCGTGTGGGTTCGATTCCCAGCTCCACCAAGCCACCACTGCTGGGCCCCTGAGTAAGGCCCTTAACCCCTAATTGCTCAGTTGTATAAATGTGAGTTGCTCTGGATAAGGACGTCTGCCAAATGATCCAAATGCAAATGGCGTAACTGTAGACAGACAGACAGACGAACGGATAGATATTGATATATAACATCAGACTGAAACTGTTTTTGTGTATATATATATCTCGACTGTGTATATGTTCTATATGTTCTATAAATATATATCTAGTTAATGAAGATTTAACAACAAAATAGTTTTTAGAAAAGCCTCATCTATTCATTTTTCCTGGGGCCCCCAGTTTATTTTAGTTTGTCTCCCTCACAGCTCCACATTTTGCTAGTATGATTCTTTAAAGGGGTCCTGCTGTCCTACTGGCAGTGGAACAGTAGTGAGACGTCCAGGGCTTCAGACCACATGACTGCTCAGGATTAATCATTAACATTTACATTTGCAGTATTTGGCAGACGTCCTTATCCAGAGCGACTTACAATATTCTTTGTTATACAACTGAGCAATTGGGGGTTAAGAGCCTTGCTCAGGGGCCCAACAGTGGTGGCTTGGTGGGAATCAAACCCGGGTCCTCAAGTTGGTAGTCCAACAACTTAACCACTGCGCTACCACTGCTGAAATAAATCGATTTAATTCCGTAGACATTTTCCGTCTATTAGATGACGAGAATATAATATTAATCGTTGGACATGAACAGATTTGGAGGATCTTCTAAGACCACTGGAAAGTTTCGTGTAGTCAGATTCTTAAATGACTTCTTTTAAATGCATTTCGATGAATATAATTAATAAATAAAATAAAGATAATGATTTAAAATAAACTGTCTTTCATTTGAAATAGATATAAACAAAATCTAACCAGCAGTTACATTCACAGTATTTGGTGGGCGTCCTTATCCAGAGCGACTTACATTTGGTGGTGCTGGGAATCGAACTCACCATCATCCGGTTAGCAGTTCAACACCTTAACCACTGCGCTACCACTGATATATTATGTATATTATATATAATGCTGCACCACCAAGTTATTCTAATGTTTCTCATGGTTATACCACATTTTCCATATCTACCCCACATATTTACATGGTAAGAATATAACCTAAATCAGGGAGTCTCTAAAAGGGCGAAGGGCAGGAGGGGTAACACCCTGGACAGGTCTCCAGTCCATCACAGGGCCACACACACACTCACACTCACTCTTATGGGCAATTTGAAATCACCCATCAATCTAACATACATGTTTTTGGACTGTGGAAGAAAACCGGAGAACCCGGAGTAAACCCACGGAAGCACGGGGAGAACCTGCAAACTCCACACAGAAAGAATCGAACCCAGGCCTTCTTGCTGTGAGGCAACAGTGCTAACCACTAAGTCGAGTCATTAAAGTATTCAACAGCTTTTTAAGCATTTTAGCTCGTTTTAAATAATTTTCGTTCTGTTCCAATCATTTTACTACATTTTAGCATTTTTCTTTACAGAAAAAAAAAGATAAACGTGATCATTTAAAAAATAAATGTTGCTTAAAATAAGTTGCAGGTTAAGAAATTATTTCCTACAGTGGTTAAATTCTACAAACATGTGACCATCAGATTCACTAAATGGTTCCTGAGGAAATTACAATGTTTGGCCAGAAGGGGGCAGCCTGAGCTCGTACAATGGTAGAGTTAACCACTTAAACCTTCAACACAAAAGATTTCAGAGTAGCTTCGCTTCAATTTTTTTTTTTTAATTTTCTCACAAGCATCTGTTTTTTTTTGTTGTTGTTTTTTTTGTTTTTTACAAAATATTATTAATATAAAATTCTTGTCAGTCTTACATCATTTCTTTTTTTCGGCTTTATCAGTCATATTTAATGATTAATGATTGATGTTAACCACTTCCGGGGAACGGTTTTTGCATATTAATCTTTTATATTTGAATATGCTAATTACGTCGCAGCGTCCGTTTTGAAATGGGCGGGACTTTGATCGAGTGGGCGGAGTCCACATTATGTTTGCCTATGGATAATGCTGGAAGTTGTAAATTTTCCTTTTGGGATTACTAAAGTGTCTGTCTGTCTGTCTGTCTCTATGTATCTGTCTCTCTTTCTATCTCTATCTCTCTCTATCTCTCTGTATCTCTGTATCTCTATCTATCTATCTTTATATATCGTTATTTTTATTTCTATATTCTTTTTTTTATCAGTCATATTTAATGATTAATGATTGATGTTAACCGTTTCCGGGGAACTTTTTTTGCATATTAATGATTTATATTTGAATACGCTAATTACGTCGTTGCGTCAGTTTTGAAATGGGCGGGGCGTTTGATCTAGTGGGCGGAGTCCACATTATGTTTGGTTATGCTGGAAGTTGTAAATTTCCCTTTTGGGATAAGTAAAGTGTCTGTCTGTCTGTATGTATGTCTGTATGTCTGTATCTATCTATGTCTCTTTCTAGCTATCTATCTATCTATCTATCTATCTATCTATTTCCAAATCTTTATTTCTGTATTCTTTTTTTATCAGTCATATTTCATGATTAATGATTGATGTTAACCGCTTCCGGGGAACGTTTTTTTGCATATTAATCATTTATATTTGCATATACTATATACGGCTGCGTCAGTTTGGAAATGGGGCGGGGGTTTTTGATCGAGTGGGCGGAGTCAAACGCGGTGGCACTTCCGCACTCTGTAATCTAATCCGTTTGACATCTAAAATGGGCCTTCAGAGCGCCGAGTTCATCCCGCATCACACGTTTATTTACAGGAGAACCGGATAAAACATACGGATACAGAAAAAAAAACAATCGAATCAACTTTTATTCCTGGATTTTTAGCGTAAACGTTATTAAGGTTTTTTATTAAATATATATGTATGTTTTTTTTTGGTGCATCCGGAAATCTGTTTGTGTATTAACTTACCTGGCAGTTGGATTGTCCGCGGAAAAACATCCCATAATCGAGAGTTGGATTGTTGCTTAGTCGGAACGCATCTTCTGCCATTTTATTGTGTATAAAATCCTTCCGATTTGGACCAGCAAAGCTAGCTTAGCTTAAGTTCATGCTAGTTAGCTAAAGAGATATCTCACGCGCTGATTTCATCTCTACACGGTTTTTCCAAAGAGATCAAAAGAAACCGTTGAGATTTATAGAGAGATATTTTACATCACGTGGCTTTGGGGTAGAAAAAAGAAAAGAAAAGATCCAAACAAGACAAAAGATTTGGGTTCAGTTTTTACCTGGACAAGAAAGAAACACCAAGAAAACTGACATGATGTTTCCACAAGCCAGACACTCGGTAAGTGCTGCGGTTTATTTACTCTAAATCTCACTTTAACCTCCATCACCGTATGAGCTGGGATAATTATTCATTTATTTATTCATTCGTTCATTTATTGTGCTTTTAGATTTGCTTTCTCATGTGTAAATCCTTTAATAGTCTCCTTTCATTCATTCATTCATTCATTCGGTAGTGCGTCCATTGTAGTATCTATGTGGATTATTACATTACATTACATCACATCACAGACTATTACATTACACAGACTCATCAGAACACTCAGATTTCTGTACAATATTTATAGCGAAACTTTATATTTATTTATTGTCAGTATTCGTATCTCCTTTTTGATTTTTTTACATTATTTTTGTCTATGAATAATGCTGGAAGTTGTACATTTTTCTTTGGAATGAATAAAGTGTCTGTCTCTATCTGTCTCTGTCTGTCTGCCTGTCTCCATATCTCTATTTAGATCTATCTATTTTTCTCCATATTGCTATTTCTATCTATCTATCTATCTATCTATCTATCTCCATATCTCTATTTATATCTATCTATCTATCTATCTATCTATCTATCTATCTATCTATCTATCTATCTATCTATCTATCTATCTATCTATCTATCTATCTATCTCCATCTATCTATCTATCTATCTATCTATCTATCTATCTATCTCATCTATATCTATCTATCTATCTATCTATCTATCTATCTATCTATCTATCTATCTATCTATCTATGTATATCTCTGTCTGTCTGTCTGTCTGTCTATCTATCTATCTTCTAAATTTTTAAAACCAAAAAAAAAACCAAAATTCAATAAATGTATATTTCACTGTGCAAAATTCCAAACGGGATTGAGGCGGGTTTGGTGGACACACACCGATGACATCAGATGGTTATGATTGGTTGATTGAAGTGTTTATGCAGTGATAAGAGAGGATGTTAATCCAGAATCACATCCTACTTGGCAAAATCACGTCCACTACTGTATTATATTATGTTGTGTTGTGTTGTGTTGTATTGTATGTATGATATCGTATGTCATCTTACTTCTATTTTGTCATCATAAGTTTGGATGATCACAAATCTCTGCAGCCGTAACGTTTGGTGTGAAGTGAAAGACAGTTAGTCAAAAATTTAGAGAAATCAGATTGTTTGGAAAGGTTGATTTAAAAACTTAGGAACATAAAGAAATTCATTCATTCATTCATTCATCTTCTATACCTGCTTATTCCCTAATTCGGGGTCACGGGGATCTGCTGGAGTCTATCCCAGCCGTCTCTGAAAAGGTGAAAGGCAGGACGGGGACACCCTGGACAGGTCACCAGTCTATCACAGGGCCACATAAGAAGTCTTTTCCCACTTTAAACAATTTTTATAGTTTTTAAAGTTTATATATGATAAAGTTGGAGGCATCCATTTTGTT
The DNA here is from genome assembly GCA_005784505.1 of Bagarius yarrelli. Taxonomy (NCBI): domain Eukaryota; kingdom Metazoa; phylum Chordata; class Actinopteri; order Siluriformes; family Sisoridae; genus Bagarius; species Bagarius yarrelli. Next base: position 71,971 of record VCAZ01000092.1, on the reverse strand, counting down.
CCGCCATCGCTTAAATGGTGGTCCAGTGAAGCACTTCATTTTTTTTTATTATTATTATTATTATTATTATGGAATTAACAAAGAGGCTGTTTAAAGTCTGAACAGGTCAAGTGTTGTTTGCTTTTATTTTCATTTATTCGTGTTTTCGTCAGCGAGTCTCCCGACAGGCAGCACCGTGTTCTTTAACGAGTCCCCTGACGTCGGGTCGGGTTGGGTTGGGTTGCTGGCGAGCTCCCGTAGGGTCTCCAGTCTGAAACACAGCCAGAGCTTTGTATACAAACACAAGGTCATTAAAGACGCTAGTAATTAACGAGCGGGAATTAGCTTAAGCTGCACCTGCGAGCGCGGGTTATTTCGGGCCACCCACGTTATGTCAGGGAATTCCATTTGCATTTTAAATTCACTCCTGCTTTTGTTTTGGTTTTTCTTTTACGGGTGGTGATAAATTTGTCTTGCTAATTTTACTATTTCTTGAAAAAACTGTCATTTTGTCTTCAAAATAATGGTCCGCATTGGACTTAATTTATCTTTTTATGTCTTTAGCTAAAGAAATCTTCAAGACACCAAACGTTAAACCTTTAAAAGATTTTTTTGTCCTTTATAATGATACGGGTGCCACTAGATATACACATACTAACTGGAGAAGTGGTGGCTCATGGTTAAGGTGTTGGACTGCCAAGCCAAAGATTGTGAGTTCGATTCCCAGCTCCACTAAGCCCCCTGAGCAAGGCCCTTAACCCCAATTGCTCAGCGTCTACCAAAGAGCGTCTACCAAATGCTGTAAATGTACTAACCAAAAGAATTTAATGGCTTTATTAGTTACATAAACAGTGATGTCCCATCTTAGTAAGTTGGGGGTCAAAGCACAGGGTCAGCAATAATACAGCGCCCTGCAGCAGGAAGGGTCAAAGGTTTGGCTCAAGGACCCAACAGAAGTAGACTGGAGGCAGTAAAGCTTAACCCCAGGTCTTCCTGGTCTTCAAAACAACAACTCGGCACCTTAACCATTTGGGCCGCCACTGACGATAGAAGATATGATACGCTATCCTGAGACGACAACCCTTTTTAAAAAAAAAAAAAAAAATGGGGGACATTCTTCCAGACGCGTTCATTAAACAATGGCATGTTATCTCTTATGTTTGTTGTCTTTATGCCTTAAAAAGGGAAACTTCAATAACATTGAAGTGCTCATGCTGCATCTCAGGGAGTCCATTCACTGTCGACCCTCTTCCACATACCTGATCACATGAATTCCCTGGGATTGTTCTTTTATTCAAGATCACTCCTAGGTGTCTTTTCCGTACTCGGTTTCAGTATTTTGAATGTAGACACTTGGCGAACACGCGCAAATAGAATGCGACGCAGGCTTGACGCGCGTGCAGGGCGATGGACTCGGGGTTTTTTTCCCCAATTGCGTCTGCGCCACAAAGAGCTGGAAACATCTCAACTTTTCAGAATGCCGCAGGCGAACCGTGGGTCATGTGACCAAAACCAACCAGTCAGCTTCCCCGCCTTTTCCGTTACACTGAAACCTCAGCAGTAAAATGAAGGAGCAGCTGGTTGTTGTTGTTTCCTTTCTTTCTTTTTTTTTTTATATGTAAATGAATTTAGTTTGGTTGGAAAAATCCATTGCTGAAAGTTCCTTGTTGTAGCGAAGAGCACAGCTTATCAACGATATACGCCTAACCCTTTTAAAAAGTAGAAAAAAACGGCATGCCCGGCGTTTTCCACGCAAAAATAAAGTTTAAAAATGCTTTGTGGGATTCCTGTAGGTACTCCGGTTTCCTTCCGCTTACCTGTGGTATCTCTAAAGGGTCTTTGGTGATCGAGCAAGTGTAGGTGTGTCAATTCTCCTGGCATAGGCTCCAGGTTTCCCCCTGTGGTGTAAGCAGAGTGAAAGATGGACAGATGAAATATAGTTTTATAGAAAAACTGGAAATCATGTGACTCATTCAGCATAATTTTATATCAATATCATAATATTATATCAAGCAAAGTTAACAAAACAACAGAATCATGAATTTAAGCAACGATTCTCTGCAAAGCTCTACAAATCACAGTGTTACTCCGGTGTTATTTGCAGTAAGATCGTGTATGAAACCCCAAACGGAGAGATTAGAGGGTCTAAAACCCTTTGATTGAACAAAATTCCTCACCGTCCTCATTGTCATTCCAAGCAAAACAACGATCTAATCTCTCTCATTACTGCGCATACTTTCCACATCACAAAACCAGTCATTCGGCTGTACGGCGTAAGCGTCTGTCTCCGACCTCACGGTTAAACCCCCAAAGTTTCGATTCCTGCCATGGATCCAGGATTAGGATCAGCAGATGGAATGGAAACGCGGTTGAATCTTGACCTTCTGTAAGTCTGCTGGATTTGTAGCCTGGAGAAGGAAGAATGTGAATTCGGTCTGGCTAAATTTTCACCCTAGAGGTTAGCCAAAGTGCCTCATGAGGCTGCTGGGTAGAACGGTAATCTTAAAGCATGCTGTTGAAAGGGCTCCGCTCCAGAGGATTTGCTGTTCCTGTTTCCTGCCCGGTCCTGTCCGGGGTTGTTTCCTGTGTAAAAAAGATAATGCAAAAAAATGTCAGGCTTTTTTTGGGTGTTTAAAGGCCACCGAGGACATGTCTATAACCTACTCATGGCCATTAATCAGATTTTGGGCACTATAGTGGAAAAACTGCAAATGTGTTGAACTCGTGACTAAATTGTACCATAAACACAACAAGTCAACAAATCCTTTTCGTACATCGAACATAATATAGGCATGTATTTTTTCAAAAGCCCTGAAATTAAACAACATTCCCAGCTCCCACCTAAGCCGAGAGTCGAACCCGCAGCACTGGTGTTTAGCAAAAGACACCTCAACACCTCGCAACTGTGCCACATGTTTAAGACAATAGGATATCATACTATAACTGATGTACCAGTGTAGTCAGTTGATGTTGAAACTACACCAGTTGATTGGTCTCATTCATTGGTCTAAGCTTTGGGTTTAGGCTTAAGGGGTCTGTTTTTTGGGCATTTTTTGCCCTTATTGATAAGATAGAGATAATAAAATAGGGGAGAGAGAGGTGGGACCAGAGAGGACCCAAGCCGGACTCAAACCCAGGTCGCTGGTTTGGTGTTTAGTTTTTAAGTGTGGTATCTTTGTTCTCATTACATGACAAATGATTCACTGCCAGAATTCCCTATAACCCATTACTGCAATTTGCATTTCGGTAAGCGATCGTCGGGAGAGACTGAAATAACGCCATGTGCACGTCTAATCTGCTGTAATGATGATCACAGTGTCATTTATCAGTTCTACCGGTGTTTACGGCATTTAGCTGCTTATAGGGTGAGGGAGGGGACTTGAGCTATGATGATGAGCCTGCTGTGATTGAGAAGTCGCACCTTCATATCTCTCGTTTATACAGGACTTTGACGCTAATGACTGTGTAGACGAATGTTCTGATGTCGGCGTGTGTAATTTAGAGACGAGACGGATTACTAGACACGTGGCGGGAGGGGGGGGTTGAAGGCCTCGACAGTTTTGTCATGCATTTTTGTGTGATTTTTTTTTTTTGGTATTGCAGGTACGACATAAGAGACTGAGGTTGTTGCTTGTCAGACTGTATGAACATGATCCCTGTTCAGTTGTTATAATGTCAGACGGTAGACATAATGCATCAAAAGCAGGGACACACGAGAAAAGTCATCCGGAGTTTTATTTCATCTATAAATGGTAGCTAGCAGCAAACCAATACATTCTGTAACGTAAATTTTACTGTATCGTCCACTGGATTGATTTCGGGATATTTCCTGAGGTGGTTTGAAGTTGTTGCGCTGATCGCGTCATCAGGTTCGGCGCTCTGATAGGTTCTCGGTTTAAAAAATGCCGTAGAAGAAGTGACACTGCAGGAAAGTGTGTAAAATCTTCCGAACATTTCATCAAAGGAAAAAACTGATTGCAACGGGAATCTATCGTCTGTCAGTGGACATGTCAAACTAGCGATCGAAGACAACAGATTTCAGCGTAGGGTTAGAGAAATCTATTTTAATTTGTATTAAATGACCAAATCAGGGCCAAAATCACACAGATTTAGGAGAGTTATATAACATAAAAAAGCTGATTATATAACTTGTAGTTGAAATAATATTTGTTGTCGCTTTCTATTTCCAGTCGCCTTGTCACACGTCTACATTTCAACTAACTGAATTAAGTGTGTAAAAGTTCGTGTAATCCCAGTTGGACTTACCCGTTTTAATGGTTAAGTCAATGCAGGTGTACTTATCAGAGGTTCGGTTTAGGTTTGCATCAGTTTTTTTACCTTTCAAACATTTTGAGCGTATAATATAGTATAAATATTATAAATATAGCATAATATATTAGGGTTAGAATGAAACGGAGTGGATTAGAGTTGAGTGGTAATTAGATTTCACATATCCCGTCTTTTGCTCGCTCATTGTCAAATGAGTAGAGTCGCAAATTGCGAGCGCCGCGTTTGTGACGCACCACGAGTCATGTGACAGGAAACAACCCGTAAGCTTACTCATTGTTTTCTTGTGGAAGAAAATGGAAGAATTTTGTACAGCTAGAGTTACGCAGCAAAGATGAAAATTCCTTGCGGTAAGTTTCTAGTTTCCAATAACAAGGAAGTGCAAACGAAGGTTCGGAGTATCATAGATGAGTGGAATAGGGTTGAGTAAAGTAGAAGTTTAGATATCACGTCTTTTACACGTTTATTTTTATTCTTTTAAATAAGGACGTGCAAGCACAGTCTAATTCAAAGCAATTTCCCAGTCCCTGCCGCAGCACGATACAAACATTTCCACTTTTTTTTTAGAACGCCACAAGTGCACCGCAGATCATGTGACACGAATCAACCAATCAGCTTCCTCAACTTTTCCTTTACACTAGAACCTTAAGAGTAAAATGGAAGAACAGGTCATCATTTTGTTTTGTTTTTTTCTTTTCTTTCTCTGTGGAGAGACAGCCAGCAGTCACATACACCTACTTTCTCATCAGTGTGCGTGAACACACACACACACACACACACACACACACACACGTACATTCTTATATTCACACACTTCCAGCTATCCAGCTGTGTGCAAAAAGCTTCATCAACTGTAGTGCAAAGCCCACCCCCCCTTCTTCCTCCAGCTGTTTTTCTCCATTATACAGCCTCAGCGTGTACACTGAGGGGGGTTTACTTGCTCTTTTGTCTTTTAAAGACGTACACAAGCACGCACACACATACACACACGCACGCACACACACAGAGACACAGACACAGACTTCCCCCTACACACCCAGAGTAATGAGCCTCAGCTGTGTGTGTGTGTGTGTGTGTGTGTGTGTGTGTGTGTGTGTGTGTGTGTGTGTGTTGAAGGGGGAGGGCTGAGGGCAGCGCCAGAGGACATTATTAAGGCTGGTTGAATTAACACCGCTGCCCTGTGACCGTGCTACAAACCCCTCCCAGCGGGATGGGAGGTTAATCCCCTGCGGTCCCCATCAGCACTAAACAAACACACACACACACACACACAAGCTCAAACCGAGACACATGCCGACCTCCCATTTCTCTTCTCCCCCTCTCTTCCTTTGAATCGTTCTCTTGTGTATGCACAGAACAAAACGATGAACGAGCTGCGAACGTTTTTTTGTGTGCATTTTTTTTTTTTCAGTCATAATTTGTGCATCTTTTTATATTCGCTTCTCGAAACGCTTCACGATTTCAGTGTTGAGTTTGAACGAATGTTTCCGAAGACTGTGTTGATCATTATTGAACCATTATTTCATTAAAACGGGTGAATAAATTACAAATTACTAGCTGAGATTTGCGAATATTATTTTCTCAACGTAGCTGCGAAATTTCTACTTTATTTATTTCTACTCTTATGCTACCCATAGATAGCTTTTTGTACATAAACGCCTTTCACAGCGTTGTGTGACTGATAAACAGTAAATCTGAAAAAGGTGGTGTTCAGTGTTAAGAAAAGCTCCGGTTTGGTACCGTTGGGTGACCAAGGGAGATCAAGTAAGTGTAAATTGTGTGTGAGGTACAAAAAGGTACAGAATTATTTAGCGAGAAAACGAGTGACAAAAACGAGAGAAGGAAAAAAAACCCACCACCACCAGACGCAAGCTTAATAACCGAGCATGTTTACACACTGGGGGAGGGGCTCTTAATCTGAGGTTTGAGTTCACATTAAAGACTTCCTCTTGACTTGTAAACCATTTCCTGTTTCACACACCCAGATTTGCAAAATTAGTTTTCCTTGCGGTTTTCTGGGGTGTGAATACTTTATTGCAGACATTCGTGCTACGTGTGTGTGTGTGTGTGTGTGTGTGTGTGTGTGGTTATGTTATTTTACCGTATAACCACCATAAAGTTTTTTTTTCCCACCTTATCACAGACGTGACGGGATGTAACCCATTGTTTTGTTTTGCATCGATTCTGTTTCGTACACCTGATGATTCAGACCACATCAGAGTTTAGGACACAAACCCAGGAAGTGAAGGAACATTGGTGAAAATAAAATTTAAAAAAAATATATAGATATATATACAGACATTTAAATTCCAGTGTCGTTATCGTTGTTTTGTATTAGCATCATTATTAACGTGGGGGTGACGGCTTGTGTGTTAAGAGCTTTTTTGTTTCTTACAACATGTACGTTTAGTTTAGTTTTGTTTTGCGGTCATAAGATCTTTGGGGGGGGGGGGTGGTGGGGGGGGGGGGGGGGGGTGGAGTTTGTTTTTTTGCGGTCATAAGATCTTTGGGGGGGGTGTTAGTTTTAACTGATCTAACTTTAATTTTCACTCAAATTAGTTTGACTTTACTTAAATTTGCTAAATTTGTTGTAAATTTGTCCTCCGTTATTAATAAATGTTAATTATAAAGATGTAGTTTTATTAATAAGCTCCCATCATGTTTACGTTTAATGACATGACGAGTCTCGTGATAGTCTGCAGTCGTCTGAAGTACGTACGTAAAAAACCCCACTTTTTTTAAAGTGGGCTTATTTGGAAAAAAATAACCGAAGAGAAAAACGAGCATATTGGTGGAGAGAGAAACACACATGACCTCACATGACCATTCAATCAATTTCAACACTCCAAGAGCTAAAACAAACAGCTACATGATGTGATTTCTTTTATGTGACCGAAACAATTTGATATACAGCGGTACTGTGACTTACGAGTTTTCTCAACTAACAAGTTTTTTCAAGATACGAGTCGTCTTTCGGGCGATTTTGCTTTGATTTGCGAGCTAAAATTCGGGTTACAAGCCAGCTTTAGACATCCCACCACTAGTTGGTGTAGCGAACGCCACAGTAAACGCCGTAACTTTCGATAGCTAGTCAGATACGTGCGTTAATATAACTGTAAACTGTTTATTGGGTTTGACTGTGGTAATTTTGTGTCAGCACTCATTCTGTGGGTGATTTGGTGGCTCATTGGTTAGGGTGTTGGACTGATACCAGAAAGACCGGTGTTCAATTCCCAACACCAGCAAGCCACCGCTGCTGGGCCCCTGAGTAAGGCCCTTAACCCCCAAGTGCTCAGTTGTATAAATGTAAGTCGCTCTGGATAAGGGTGTCTTCCAAATGCAGTAAATGTAATGCATTTTCCCCTCGGGGCTTGCCGTCGTTTGGGTGAGTGTGTGTGTATGTGTGTAAAAGGTGTGAGACGGGGAACAAAAAATGTTACAACAATCGAAAAATCAGTACATTTTGGACTGCTTTAGCTTTTTATTTCATTATACTCAAGTGTTTAGGCGAACCTGTGACGAACACTCGGTTACATTAGCAAGTGTATCGATACTGAAAGATTGATTGCGATTGTTAGCTGTGCTGATGTCTACAATAATGCTCTCCTCCATTGTCTCATACAGCTGACGTGTCAATAAGCTCTTCTCTGATTGGCTTGCGAGACATCGTGTCGTGCAAACTATCTGTTTGATTTTTTTTACAACTTGCTCCGAAGATCGAATTTGTGTCTTTGCATTAACTTTGTGTGTCATCTAACTATGCAAATAAAGACAATTGTGTGTTGTGTGAACGCAGCATTAGGTGTCTTCTGGTTTAAGATGAAGTTTGAGTGAGGTAGTGATCAGTTTCAGATTCCTGTACATCAGTTCCGAGGCTTATTTAATGTAAACTGCACGGTTTACATTGCAGGATCTTCTCTTGCTTTGCCATCCCACACACACATACACACACGCACACACACTTTTTTTACTGTGAAATGCCCTGCCAATGTTTTTGTGAACACACACACATACACACACATGCTGTGTTTAAAAAGGGTAATTACTCAGAGATTTCCTCTTATGATAGTGTGTCTACCCCCCCCTTTCTTCTCTCTCACACACACACACACACACGCTTACATACATGCACACACACAATACCCCTACGTGATGAAACAAAGGAGTTCTCAAGTATATTGAAGTGTGTGTGTGTGTGTGTGTGAGAGCGCGTGAGCGCGGTGACACACAGTGCTGCAGCAGCAGATGTCTGGGTCACACAGGCCAAAGCCCTTCATTAGCATGAGAAAAGAGCCTGCAGGAAAACAGCAATCTCAAATCTTCATCTTTTTCTCTTTCTCTTTTAAGTTCTTGCCGTCCTTCATTCAGACGCTCTCTGTCTCTCTCAGTCTCTCTTTCTCTCTCTCTCTTCATTCGTTTCTGTGTGAAGCAGGAGTGTGTGGGTCACAGGTGATGATTTTTTGCAGCAAGGTTCTATAATTGATTTATAATGGTAGTGGATCTGGAGTGGGATTACTGAGGGCTTCAGAGGAATCCCCTAGCAACACACACACACACACACACACACACACACACAGGTACTTCTTACTTTTACTTTTTTTTTTTTTTTTTTTTTTTTTTTTTTTTTTTAATTTGATCTCTTTTTCATTTCTTTCTTTCTTTTAATCTCTTCTTTATTTTCTTTAATCTTTTCTCCTTTTAATTTCACAACCCACACATGTATGATGATGATTTTCATCACCACACATGATAATTTTCCTCAAATCATCAGGCTGATCTACCTTAAACTGACACACACACACACACACACACACACACACACACACAAAGGGAGTGTATTTTCTAGGTCCCGGGTTGTTTAGTGTAGATCCCGGGTTGTTTAGTGTAGATCCCGGCTTGTTTAGTGTAGATCCCGGGTTGTTTAGTGTAGATCCCGGGTTTGTTTAGTGTAGATAGATCCCCCGGGTTGTTTAGTGTAGATCCCCGGTTGTTTAGTGTAGATCCCTGGTTGTTTAGTGTAGATCCCGGGCTGTTTAGTGTAAGATCCCGGGCTTGTTTTAGTGTAGATCCCGGGCTGTTTTTAGTGTTAGATCCCGGGTGTTTAGTGTAGATCCCGGGTTGTTTAGTGTAGATCCCGGGGTTTAGTGTAATCCCGTTTTTAGTGTAGATCCCGGGCTTTGTTTAGTGTGGATCCCGGGTTGTTTAGTGTAGATCCCGGGCTGTTTAGTGTAGATCCCGGGTTTTTTAGTGTAAATCCCGGGTTGTTTAGTGTAGATCCCCTGTTTGTTTATGTAGATCCCGGGTTGTTTAGTGTAATCCCGGATTGTTTTGTTTGGTGCAGGTCCCGGATTGTTTTGTTTGGTGCAGGTCCCGGATTTGTTTTTTGTTTGGTGCAGGTCCCGGGTTGTTTTTGTTTGGTGCAGGTCCCGGGTTTGTTTTGTTTGTTTTTGTGCAGGTCCCGGGTTGTTTTGTGTGTGTCATGGTCCTAGAGAGGTGTTGCCATAAAAGCTTGAACCGTTGAGTGTTGAGGGCCATTATCAGGGCAGATTGGGGGTTCTGGGAGTTGAACCCATGCCCTATTGATCTACAGTCGTCCTAGAATCTTAAACACTGGGTAAATACTTGTCCTGTTTTACATCAGAGTGGCAGGTTTTTGTGGTTGTTTTAACCATAAACGGCGAAAGAGGGGGAGAGAGAGAGAGAGAGAGCAAGCGAAAGAGGGAGAGAGAGAGAGAGAGAGCGAAAAGAGAGAGAGAGAGAGAGCGAGAGAGAGAGAGAGAGGCGAGAGAGAGAGAGAGCGAGAGAGCGAGAGAGAGAGAGAGAGCGAGAGAGAGAGAGAGAGAGAGAGAGAGAGAGAGAGAGAGAGAGAGAGAGAGAGAGAGAGAGAGAGAGAGAGAGCGAGAGAGAGAGAGAGAGAGAGAGAAAGAGGGAGAGAGAGAGAGCGAAAGAGGGAGAGAGAGAGAGCGAAAGAGAGAGAGAGCGGGAGAGCGAAGAGAGGAGATAGAGAGAGGCGAAGGGAGAGAGGAGAGAGAGAGAGAGCGAAAGAGGAGAGGAGAGCGAAAGAGGGAGAGAGAGAGCGAGCGAAGAGCGAAGGAGAGTGAGAGAGGCGAAGAGCGAAAGAGAGGAGAGCGAAAGAGGGAGAGAGAGAGAGCGAGAGGTGAGAGCGAAAGAGGGAGAGCGAGAGGGAAGAGCGAAGAGGGAGAGAGAGAGAGGGAGAGAGCAGAGAGAGAGAGAGAGAGAGGGGGACGAGAGCGAGTGAAGAGAGGGAGAGAGCGAGAGCGAGCGAAAGAGGGAGAGAGAGCGAGCGAGCGCGAAAGAGGGAGGAGAGAGAGGGAGGAGGGAGAGAGCGAGCGAAAGAGGGAGGGAGAGAGCGAGCGAGCGAAAGAGGGAGGGAGAGAGAAGCGAGCGAAGAGGGAGAGAGCGAGGAAAGAGGAGAGAGAGAGAGAGCGAAAGAGGATGAGAGAGAGAGAGCGAGAGGAGGTAGAGAGAGAGAGCGAAAGAGGGAGGAGAAGAGAGAGAGAGCGAAAGAGGAGAGGGAGAGAGAGAGAGATGAGCGAGCGAAAGAGGGGAAAGGGAGAGAGAGAGAGAGAGAGCGAAGAGAGCGAGTGAGAGAGAGAGGCGAAAGAGGAAGAGAGAGCGAAGAGGGAGAGAGAGAGAGAGCGAAAGAGGGAGAGAGAGAGCGAGCGAAAGAGGGAGAGAGAGAGCGAAAGAGGGAGAGGATAGAGAGCGAGGAGAGCGAGCGAAAGAGGAGAGCGAGCGAAAAGAGGGAGAGCGAAAGCGAAAGAGGGAGAGAGAGAGAGAGCGAGCGAAAGAGGAGAGAGAGAGAAGGAGAGAGAGCGAAGCGAAAGAGGGAGAGAGAGAGAGAGAGAGGAGAGAGAGGGAGAGAGAGGCGAGGGAGGATGAAAAGGGAGAGAGCGAGAGAGGGAGAGAGGAGGGGAGAGAGGGAGGGAGAAGAGAGCGAGGGAGGGAGAGAGAGCGAGGAGGGAGGGAGAGGAGAGAGCGAGCGAGAGAGAGAGGCGACAGAGGGAGAGAGCGAGTGAAAGAGGGAGAGAGAGAGCGAGTGATAGAGGGAGAGAGAGAGCGAGTGAAAGAGGGAGACAGAGATGCGATCGAAGAGAGAGGAGAGAGCGAGAGAGGAGAGAGATAGAGAGGAGCGAGGACGAGGGAGCGAGAGAGAGAGAGAGAGAGAGAGCGAAAGAGGGAGAGAGAGAGAGAGAGCGAGCGAAAGAGGAACAACACAGAGAAAATGTGTTACCGGAAATGTGTGTGTTTAGACAAACAATAAGCCTCCAGCGGAGAAACTGTGGGCTAAACAACAGAACACTGCAGGGTGTAAACTGCTTTACCAAAGACACACACACACACACCACACACACACACACACACACACACACACACACACAAGTTTGGCCTATGCAGCAGATACAGATTAATATGACATCAGATTCCTTCACACATGCAGTGACATTCTGCAAAAAGCACTGGTCATTGTTATATTTCAGTAATTTTCAGGGCAGTTGGGACGGAGTTGTGTTGTGTTGTGTTGTGTTGTGAGGGGTTTTTAAGATTCTGTGTATTTTAAGTATTTATTTTTGTACATTTTAATATGTTTGTGAAACACACTTTACAGGGATCTGTCTGTCTGTCTGTCTGTCTGTCTGTCTGTCTGTCTATCTGTTTGTGCTGCTTTGCGCTTTTATAATTATTATAATAATGTTATTCTGAGGTCTTTTACACACTTCAAAGTCACCCAAAATAAGCTCACTGTTTGTGTATTCCTCTACTACACTAAGGGTAAATATGATTGTCTATTAAGTTTTTATTATAGAAATATTTTTCTTACAAAAATGCATTGATTTGCTTTAGTAGGTCATTGTTTACACACACACACACACACACACACACACACACACACACACACACCCACCCCTCCCTAAGAGCCGTGTTGGACTCTTTTAACATGGACGTGCTTTAGTCGACTTCTTTTGTACTGTTGAAATGTAACACCCACTCACTCATTAAAAGCTTGAAAGAGTGTAACTCTGATTGCATTCAACTGAAAGAAGAAAGTCTTACACACACACACACACACACACACACACACAGGATGCCTTGAGATTGAGATGATAATGTGGTCATTTTTGATCCATCCCTTTAATTTATTATTCTATTGGATCTTCTTATAGAATAAGATCTGTAGACAGACAGACAGATATGGCTGGATGAATATGGATGGATGAATATGGATGGATGGGTAGATGTTGATGGATGGATGTGAGGAATGGATATGAAGACATATTGATGGATGGATGTTTGGGTTCTTGTATGGATATAGATGGATGGATGGGTAGATGTTGATGGATGGATGTGAGGAATGGATATGAAGACATATTGATGGATGGATGTTTGGGTTCTTGGATGGATGATGGATGGTGGGTAGATGTTGATGGATGGATGTGAGGAATGGATGAAGACATATTGATGGATGGATGTTTGGGTTCTTGGATGGATATAGATGGATGGATGGGTAGATGTTGATGGATGGATGTGAGGAATGGATATGAAGACATATTGATGGATGGATGTTTGGGTTCTTGTATGGATATAGATGGATGGATGGGTAGATGTTGATGGATGGATGTGAGGAATGGATATGAAGACATATTGATGGATGGATGTTTGGGTTCTTGTATGGATGTTGATGGATGGATGTTGATGGATGAATATGAAGACATGGATGTATGCTTGGATGGATAGAAGGACGGATGCTCGGGTTCCTGTATGGATATATATAGATGGATTGATATGAATAGATGTAGATAGATGGATATACAGTTTATAAGGTAGATGGATATAAATAGGTGGATGGATGGATAGATAGATTTATAATAAGAGTTTTGCGAATGATAATCATAATTTTTTTCGAAATAATTTTATCAGTACGCGTAACAAACTCATTAATCAGTCATTCACAACCGATTTAATAAAAGAAATGTGTTGAAAGACCATTGCATTAGGAACAAGGATTGATTCATTCATTTACTAATTAATTGATTCGCTGATTCATTAATTCTGTGAGTTATTGATTTACTGATTGACTATTTCTCTCTGATTCATCATTTCGAGTCTTGCTTATTTTCGTACAGGTTGTCCAGTCACCAACTTCGTTATTTTTAACCTTTAAAGCTGCTTTTATTTTTTTACAGCTGTTCTTTTCCAAGTGACTCCTTAACAATGTCAGTAGGTTTCGTCTCGTAGTTCTAGACAGCGATGTGCAATAATAAATCCGTTGTTTCTTCTCCAGGCCGCGTCTCAATCAGCACAACCGCTAAAGTTCACCACCTCGGACTCCTGCGACCGCATTAAAGACGAGTTCCAGTTTCTCCAAGCACAATATCACAGGTATGTGAACCAGGGTTCTACCTGTGAGTTTACGATTCAAATCGTATTTAAATCAGTAAAGTATTGGAACATTTACCTATGTATTTAGATTTAACTTGTATATTTTGGATTTGAATGGATTTGAATGACGATAAGCCTGAAACAGACGTGACCTCTGAAGCAAACGCAATGCGCTCGGATCAGACAAATTAGAAAGCGTGACTGTCTGAATACCAGTTTTATCATGTTCGCACCAAAAATCTGATCTTAATTTGTTGATCAGGAGTTAGGAGAGGAGAAGAGCCTAATTTATGTTGTAATAGTGCTGCACAATATACCGATATGATCAAAATATCGCAAATGTGTATATCGCAGTGGTTTGCGATAAATGAGCGCTTAAAAAGATCCCATATGGTCTAGCGGTCAGGATTCCTGGTTTTCACCCAGGCGGCCCGAGTTCAACTCCCGGTATGGAAATGTGTCTTTAGAGGGGCAGTGGTGGCTCAAATGGTTAAGGTGCTGAAGACCAGAAAAACCTGGGTTCAAGCCCCACCACCGGCAAGCCAACCACTGTTGGGTCCTTGAGCAAGACCCTTAACCCTTCCTGCTCCAGGGGCGCTGTATCATAGCTGAACCTGCACTCTGACCCCAACTTACTAAGATGGGACATGTGAAAAACACTGCATTTCACTGGCTCTGTACACGTACCTTACACAATGACAATGAACTTGAATATTTATTTTATATTTTATTAATTCATGGTCAAAGTTTCCGGGCGATGAGGATAGTAAAATATCTGGTACGCGGATGTTAGTTGAAATGTGTGCGCGTGTGACATAAACAAATCGCAAAGCTTTCATAGCAAGCTAACCTAGCCGGAGGCACCCACAGCTTACCGACGATTTAGTGCCAAACCAAACAAGCAACTAAAAAGTAGAAAAGTGAAAGCAGTATTTGGGTTTTAAAAGTGATGAACACATACGGAGTGAAGTGTGGTACTTGCAGGTGAACAAACCACCTGCAGTAACACACTCAAAATGTTTCTTTAGCACAATTTCATGTACAAAATAATTTTTCTATATACAAAATATCTCTTTTGCACAATGCCATTAACAGTATCCATGTACAGTTTTTGCAAAGTCAACAAATTCTGTTCCTCCAGTATGTAGCACCGTGTTCCTGCGAGTAGGGCTGTCACGATTATCAAATTTGGGTGACGATTAATTGTCTATAAATAAACAATTGTGATTAAGACGATTTATTGTCTGTTTTCGGGCTTTAGCGAATTCTTTGTAAAAAAAACAAAACAAAAAACAATCAAGCATTTAAAAAAGCAACCTAAAGCATTTTACACTCGCTCCTATTTGTGCCTTATTAACGCTCTACTGTTAATATTTTATCATAGACAAATGGTATTTGAGGAATTTCATATTTTGCATCCTGTCAGTGGTGTTCATCTGTTTAGCAACATAACATAACATCGTTAACATGAGCTGAGCTTGTGATGTTGAGTTATTGAACAAGTTCAGAGTGTCTGAAAACCCAGAAGCTCCAACTTTCAAATCACGTCGCTTCACTCACTTACTCTGGTTGAAAGTATGGTGCTGCAAGTACCACAGCTTACCCTTGTGGCTAATAATAGTGTGCAATAATTGCGGCCGGATTCAATGATTGTGGTTAGGTGAAATAATTGCGATCATACGAGACACGACATTTCGTTTGACTATATGTAGCAGAATGACAGTAAAGTTGACTTGACTTTTCTGTAGAACATATAAATTTCGAGTGTCAACGTAAAGGGGAAACACTACAAATCTTTAGTCACATCAAAACACAATTTGTAGCCGCTGTTTTCGGCAGAAAAACCTTCAGACAAAGTCACCTGTAGTAGATGCTAATACATATTGCATTTATCTCTTTAATATCGTGCGATAAGCCTAGTGCGCAGGTCATTTCTCATTAACGCTAACATTTCTTTTAAAATATTAATTCTATTATTTTGATTTTTTTTTTTGTTTAGAGGAAAAAAAATAATTGTAAATTGTTTTTACATTCATTTCTCGATCTGCAACAAATTTTATTTTATTTTATTTTATTTTTTTTAATAAACCAAAATTAAAATGAGTATTTTTAAAATAATAGTAGTTTATTCAGGAAAATACTTTCCATATTTGGTGACACATTTCCAGACATCTGGAATAGGAACGGAAAAACATCGGAAAACAACAAAACAATGACGAAAAACTTTTAAGCTATTTTTTTTATATGTAATTGGAATTTAAATTTCATTAAAAAAAAAATTTCATATAAATAGGAATTTAAATTAATTAACTGGATGTTTTCTGAATAATTTTATCAATCCGTGGTTTTTAAAATCCATTCCTCGATCTACAGTTCAGCAACAAATCTTATTTTTGTTCTTTGTTTTTCTTCAGTGCAGTTAGTTTTGTTTTGTCTTTATTAGTAGTAGTAACATTAGTATTTAAAATAATAGTAGTTTATTTAGAAATATATTTTCCATGTTTGATTAAAAAAAAGCATTTTTATTAATAGTTATAGTAGCAATGGATTATTTTAGTAGTCATTAATCCAATAGTGGGTTTTGTTTTATTATTATTACTATTGTTGTTATTATTATTATTGTTGTAAGTTTTAGTATTTTGGTGGTGATATAAATCAGGTTTAGTTAAAACAATTAAGACATTTAATAATTTTTTTAAACTCAAGGTCGTTTAATGGCTGTTAGAAATTAACTACAAAACAAAACGCAAAAAAAATCCCAAAATTCAATTAAATTACACTGTTACACAGTTTTGGCCGAATTCTGTGTGTATGTGTAGCCCTTTAAACACACGTGACTGTAAAAATGTGGGTCATCAAAGAAAAAAAACTTTTTTTTTATTTGTTAAAGTCAGTGAGAGTTAAAGTGTGTTTGCTTCAGCCGAACGTCTACCAGAAATAAAAAAGGTGAGGTGAAGAGAGAGAGAGAAAGCGAGAGCATTGAGATGTTCCGATCTGCTGCAGTCTTTTAGCTGCTTCTGCCATCGATTCAACACTTGTGCAAATATCTTGGTTATATATACTGCGTAAATATATTTACGTATATTAACGGTTTTCTCTCGCCAGCCGTTTCTCGCCTGTTCTGTGGCGGTGAGACCCGGTTGTCATGGTGATAGAAATGTAGCCTTCTTTTCTCCTCTCTCTTGGGGGAAGAGGGATTAGGTAAAGTGAAAATGACAGCCTGAAGAGGTTTGTGTGTGTGTGTGTGTGTGTGTGTGTGGTGTGTGTGTGTGTGTGTGTGTGTGTGTGTGTGTGTGTGTGTGTGTGTGTGTGTGTGTGTGTGTGTGTGAGTGTGTGAGAGAGAGAGAGAGAGAGAGAGAGTGTGTGAGAATGAGTGAATGTTTAATAGAGCGCGAAAAAAACGAGTTACACCTTCCCCCTCAAAATAACTTCAGGCTTGAATGTAAATATTTTACCTGATATGCATACACACAGCACACTTTACTTCAACGTTGGCTTACACACACACACACACACACACACACACACACACACACACACACACACACACACTTCAGATTACTATTCATTCTCTTAATAGAGAAGTATTACACTCTTTTCTGTATGTAATGACTGCTTAAATTTGCTATTTGTGTGTGTGTGTGTGTGTGTGTGTGTGTGTTTCTGCACCAGTCTGAAGCTGGAGTGTGATAAACTGGCCACCGAGAAATCAGAGATGCAGCGTCACTACATCATGGTGAGTATAAATTTCTTTACATGACGCTGAAATGAAACTTGTAGTCAAAGATTTGAATTAGGAAAATAGACGACATTCCAGGAACAGAAATGACCAACAGCCGCATCTCTATGGCCACAAGGTGCTAAATTTATTCTCAGTCAGACAGACAGACAGTAAGACACAGACAGACAGACAGTAAGACAGACAGTAAGACTGGTAAATAAATAGACAGCTAAGCAAGCATAACAGATAAGCAGATATGCATACATATATAAATAAACAAATAGCAAGAGAAGCAAAAGGACAGACAGACAAAAGGCAGGATCAATAGACAGACAGAAAAACAGACAGACAGAGCTAGATAAATATTAGACAGACAGACAGTCTATCAATAACAGGTAGATAAATATTAGACAGACAGACGCTCAGTAACACTGGTAAATAAATAGACAGCTGAGCAGGCATAACAAATAGGAAGATATAAATAAACAAACGGCAAGAGAAGCAAAAGAACAGACCAACTATCTAAATATCTAACTAAATATCAGACACAGACAGACAGTCTATCTATTACAGACCGAGAGATTTAGGCAACTTAAGGCAGATAGCTAGACAGATCCAGGCTGGTATATGGATAGATAGATAGATAGACAGATATATAGACAGACAGACAGACGGTAGGGCTGTGTAATTTAGAGAAAAGATATTTTGGGGGTATTAACTGGCCAAATGTGCACTCCATTGGCTGGTATGACTGTCACTCAAGGAGGGCAGTCATGTATTTGCTATATGACTTTGTATATCGCATTCACATCGCAGCCTTTTGCTAAGAGCAGCGGTTTTAATCGCGATTCGATTTCGATTAATCGTTCAGCCCTAGTAGACGGACAGGGAGATAGACAGACAACTAGAAATACTGACTGATAAGCGGGCGGATAACTAGACAGGCAGATAAATAAATAGATAAACAGATATATAGACAGATAAATGGCAGATAAATAGAAATATAGGTAGATAGACGGATGGACTGATAGACAGACAGACTGAAACAGATATGTAGCATGCTTATAGCAATAGGCAGAGGCAGCAGGGAATGAATGTGTGGTGAGGGGAACGTTTTGTATAACCGATTTCTGCAAAGACTCAGACAGACAATTGAGTTTGTTTCCATCAGTGTGTCATTTGTATTATCTGATTCATGCTGATGTCATGTATCAATCACAACTTGAAAAATCGCTGTCAATCACATCATAGCTTTGGGTTTCCACAGCAAACTAATACAATTTTCTTCTTAAATGCTACAAAAAATGGCCAATCCTTGTATTAAATCTAGGTTTAACCGCTTCCAACAATAAAATCCAGGAAGCTTAAAGTGCAAATCTCTTGCCTTTCTCCGTATTCATTTGGTGCACATTCTTCCCCGCGTCATTTGCATGTGTGGCAGAATGCAAACCAAGCACTGAGCTGTTAAAGAACATGTTGATTTTGGAAGCTGCTTTAACATTGGTCTATACCCAGCCCGTCACTGGGCCAGAGTTAGTCTTGTTTTAACACTCAGTAAGCGTTGGTTTGTGCGGTATTGGTGCAGAATTCCAGATGTTGCAATGTTATTGAGGGTTTAATTACTATAGTACTAAAGTTCCAGTGCAACCGATCTCGCACCACTCTCTACAGGAAGTCTGGGGTTCTGTACCGTGATGTGCTTCCTGTTTTGCATTGGCTCCATCCGAAATCGCATGCTACTTAAGTATATACCACATTTAAGCAAGCATGTACGACCCTTAAAAAAAGTACGTCCTTATAGTATGGTTCCGGTTTGTATTTTGATATTGACACATGACCTACGTAGTCACAGCTGCCCGAATTTAAAGTTTAATGTTGAATTTGAATGATGTTAAACGAGTGCAATTTAACAACTAGGTACTGTTTTTTTCCCTTCGAGCACTTAAAGCTACCTAAAGCACTTGAGTATTTTCCACTCCCCCTTGAGTAGTTATCGTCCCCAAGTGCTAGTTCTAGTAGTGCACTAGTTCTTTCTGCCGACTTGAAATCTGTACTCGAATCAAACTTCATGTCTGAAGTTTAAAGAGGAAGTAAAAAGGAAGAAAAGAAGTGACATGTTTATTGCTAAAACTACTTTTATGACCTTATTTGTTTTATTTACTCATTATTTTTAGTTTCAGTCGCCAGCTAGGCTCTTCCCTGCACACAATCCATAGCTTTTAATTTATTAGTGCGCAACCCTTTCCTACTTATGTTGTATCCCCTAGAGTTATTTTACTATGACGCGTCGTCACCTTTAAGTGGCAGCTCTAACGCGGCCTCATGGGATAGTAAAGTGTATGTTGTATTTATACTTTAAAATCGACGTAGGAGTATTAGGACAACCAGGGAACTTTTCCCTGTACAGTGATTTATATACTAAGGTTTCGGACATACTACTCGTCTTATATAATAGGGAAGTATGCAGGCCAATGGATTGCAATCAATTTTAATTCAATTTTATTTTATTTGTATAGCGCTTTTAACAACAGACATTGTCTTAAAGCAGCTTTACACAAAATGCAGTAACAGTAAAAAGTGTAAGTTTGTTCTTAATGAGCAAGCGGGCAACTGTGGCAGGGAAAAATTACCTGAGATGAAGTAGGAAGAAACCTTAAGAGGAACCAGACTCAAGAGGAAACCCATCCTCATCTGGGCGACACCACATGTTATTGTTAATTACAGCATATTATAATGATCAAATGTAATGTAAATTGTAGCCTTGTGCCAGTGGGACAGAGTAAGTCCCAGTCCATCCTCGAAGCGCCTCGAAATCGAGGAAAGGGGCAGGAACCTCCTCACTGGTGGCTCAGAATCTTCACAGGCCTCTTGTCCCTGAAGGTCTACTAGTGCTGGCACATCCCTGGATACCTTTGGGTGGGTATAACATGGAAACAGGTTGAGAGAAATTGGCGTAGCTGCTGTTCATAATATCAGCATGCACTAGCTGATAATGTGCCTTTTATACTGATATAAATATACTGGAGCATAATATTATGGGATAGGTTGTGTATGCCTGGCTAAATAGATATATATGTCTTTAATCTTTTTGAATTGGAAGACTGTTTCTGAACCCTGAACATTGTCAGGTAGGCCATACCATAGTTTAGAAGCTAAATATGAAAAAACTCTACTTCCTTCTGTGGACTTTGCTATTCTGTGGACTACCAGATGCCCAGGATGGAATGTAGCGTGTTGGAGGACTGATTAGGTACGTTAGAGTCAAAACATGAACCATTCTCTGCCAGAGTAAACTCCAACAAAATAAACCATGGCTTAATAACTAGCAAACCGCTGTGTCGTAAGATTATAGACAACTACACAACGTCACACCGACTCTAGACATCTAATTAATAGATTTTTATTTCGCACACTCTCTTCAATAGCCTGCTGTTAGTTTCAGATATCAGCATTATCTCCTTCTCCCCCACGGCGTCTCTCATTCTCACTTTTTTTTTTTTTTTTTTTTTTTGCCCCAAACCCCCAGAGCATTTCTTTTCTCTTCACACCGAAACGCTGTATTGATCCTCTTTAAATATAAAGTCAAAAACGTGTGCAGGCTCATCGATCAGCTCATAACCGATCAATAAGAGGCAGTACAACAGCAGCAGGGCAACAGAGTGGCTGGGACTCAGGGGAATGTGTGAGGCGTTCTGCTGCACAATACAAAAAAAAAAATGTTGTGCCTCCGAGCAAAACACTCGGACTGTTGCATAAGTGGGAGGCAGGTACTTTATTGTTGTTTGTCAAAAATCAAAGTTTGAGAAAATAGAAATTTAGAATTAGAACAAAATTTAGAAATAAAAATCATTTCTTAACCCTTAGTTGTGAGTAACTGAATCATACACTCCATAAGTGGGTTAAAAATCGCTCGACTTAGAATCCAAATGTTTTTATAGCCTTTTATGTAACACAATTGCTAATTGGAAGATCGGGTTTCAATTCCCGCACCAGCAAGTTACCACCCTTGGGCCCCTGAGCAAGGCCCTTAACCCTTAATTGCTCAGTTGTATAAAAGAAATAAATGTAAGTCGCTGGATAAGGACGTCTGCCGAATGCTGTAAATGTACATACGGTAACGTTAGCTAGCTTAGTTAGCTAGTGTTAGTTTGTTGAATAAGACGGACTCTTTCACACATTTCTGAGGTAAAAAATTAAAATGTATTAGTAGTTTTCGCTGTGTGTGAAATAATCTTCATAAGGTGTGACTTATAATATAGTCTGTGTGGTCCACTAAATATATATTTCTAACAGTTACAGATGATAAGAATCAAGAGTTCCCATGAAAATTCCATAGGAAATTAACCTATGAAAGCTTGGGATAGTAAGAGAAAAACTACAATTTGGTAAAACGTATAAAATTTAAGTTAAAAATTTTAATAGCATGATATCGATAAAGGAATAACTGAAATATGAAATGACAACTTTTCACTACAAAGATATTGCTAGAAAATCACCTCACCGGGTCATTTTTAGCAAACTTATGCATTTAAGGGTTGATAAATTTTTTTTTTTTAAAAGTAGTTTAACATTTACAGCATTTTGGCCGACGTCCTTATATACAGAGTGATCTACATTAATCTCTTTAATACAACTGAGCAACTAGGGGTTAAAGGCCTTGCTCAGGGGTGCTGGTGGTGCTGGGAATCGAACCCCGGTCTTTCTGGTATCAGTCCAACACCTTACCCACTAAGCCACCGCTTCCCCAGGACACTGTTTGTTACCTTTTTTAGTGTAAAATTTTGTACTATTTTTTGATAAGAATGTGTAAATGTTTAATAACATAAAGAACTATATTTATTATTTTCTTGTATTTTTATCTTTATTTAGTTTAACATTTATAATTTTACAGCTTGACATAAGTTAAAGTGTAAACATTTTTTAATAATAATAAAAAAATATTTGCTTGGTTATTCCAGGACTTTGAGAATATTATTATGGGGGGAAAAATTAAGCCAAAACATTTCTTTTACTGTGAATATTGTAACAAACCTAAATTTTCTTTCATTTATTGTTTAAATATTGTAATAAAAAAAAATAAAAGTTTAGCTTAAGAACAAAAAATCTAAATAATAATAATAATAATAAATTGTGAAATCCCCTGTGTTGCTGTGTGTAAGCTGATTGGTTCACAGCGTTTACCAGCCAATTTCCCTAATGACCTGTTACACATTCCGGTTTGGTGGCTTATGAGTTGGAGGATTTTGTGTTCTGATGGGATGTGACTGTAACTTTTCATCCTCGATTACTAAGCACTGTTTTGCTTGATTAAGGGATGAAGTGTAGACTGCACAGTTCTTTAAAATGTGTTTCATATATCCAGGTTCAGCCTGCCTAACGCCATGTGTGTGTGTGTGTGTTGCCTTTGCAGTACTACGAGATGTCGTACGGGCTCAACATCGAGATGCACAAACAGGTGAGAGACGACTGACAGATGCCTGACAAGTGGACAGTAAAGTAATAAGTGGACATCTAAAGTAACGAGTCGGACGTTAGGACACCTCAATATTTAGCTTTCAGTTTTAGTTTTCAACACTGTATTCGGCCGTGATGACTGTTAAACTTTAGATCTCCATAATCACTGTTACAGTTTTAACCTGTCTAACTGTTGATTGATCCGATGGGATTTCTAGTAAATGCAGTCTGGCTTTACTTCCTGTTGCTTTTATGAGATTTTATGACAGTTCTGGCGTTTAACAGACACACTCATACCAAATATCTTACTTTTTGTTGTAATGTTATTCCAACTGAGCAGTTGAGAGTTAAGGGCCTTGCTTAGGGGCCCAGCAGTGGCAACTTGGTGGTGCTGGGAATTAAACCCAGCAATCTAACACCTTAACCACTGAGCTACTATTTAAATAGATTATTAAAATGTTCTTGCGTTTTCTGTTTTTTTTTCCTAGTTGGAGGTTGGAATTTTTTTTTTTTACATTTATTACCTTAAATACACCCAAAACTACTTTATTTACTACTAAATTCAAATATTATGCAGGAACTTTTATTTTTTTTTGCTTACTAATAAGATTTTTTTTTGTAACAGTTTCGTAACATTTTGGCCTCCATTATTAATTTAGGAATGAAACATAAACATTTTGTTCTGGTTAAACTACATACATGTTAAGAACATTTTATTTATTTATTTTAATTCTTTTTTTTATTTCTGATCACGGTTCCACTCGGTGGTGTGTAAAGTCTCCATAAAAAAAAAAAATCATTTCATTTTAAAAGTAATTTTAGCACATTTTTCAAAATTTAATGAGCCAAACAATAAAAAAACGAAGCCACCACTCCCTCTTTCCTACGACTTTCCCATTCAAGAAAATTTTACAGCGTTACTTTAAATGTGTTCATATGGCGACTCCAGTAGCAACTGTCTAATAAATCACTTCTAACAAAAACCTCCAACAGCACAACATTTTATTCCTATTATTGTTTACACATTTTAAAGCTTTTATGCATATCTGCCCTTACAATAACTTTAACAATTGTTATGACCAATCAGAATGGTTTGCACTGTGGAAATATGGTGTAAGTGTATTTTAACCAGTGGTGCATTCCTAAAAATAAATATATATATATATATATATATATATATATATATTATATATATATATATCTCTCTGGGTTGAACAATGACATTGAGTTGGCAGAACGGTTAATGATTATTAAATCTGGAACAAGATTTGCAGACCTCTAGTCAAATCCCAATTTTTAATGAGTGGAGACTCAGTTAGGTCTTGCATTTTCTTACTGACACAAATCAACCTAATCTTTGGAACATTTACGGCATTTGGCGGACACCCCTTATCCAGAGCAACTTAAATTTAGCTCTTTTGTTTGTTTGGTTTTTTTTTTTTTACAACCGAGCAGTCGTGGAGTTAAGGGTTTTGCTCAGGATCCCAACAGTGGTAGCTTAGTGGTGCTGGAATTCAAACCCACAATCTTCAGGTTAGCAGTCCAACACCTTAACCGCTCTGTTACTCACCTTCTTGTGTCTAAAATGGCTTCTTCTTCTAATAAAATTAGTTTCTGTAAATGGTTAGATTTTCCACAGATTCTTCAGTGATTACAAACATAATAACATCGTCTGATTAAATCATAAAATAGACATGCTGCCCAACCCAAAAACTGGAATTTCTGGTCAAGTAATAAATGTGAATGACTTGCACATTATTTTTTATTTTAATCGGCGTAATGACTGTCTTAAACCCTCAACTCAGGACACAGATGAGCCAAAGCCCTTGCGTTATATAACACGCCAATATTTAACAAAGTATTTATAAACAACCGCTAAAGAAGAGTGGAATTTCCACTAGCGGTTGGCACCCTCAAAACAAACGTAACACACTTTCTAATAATCTTATCGAACTGCTGACGGTCATCAAACGATAAAATCTTATTCCGCTAACGATCGATGACCGTTGTCAGGGACAAGGTCCATAAGAATTTAAACAAAACTACCCAATGCAACAGTTCAGGGGGAAAGTAAGAGTAGATTAGCAAGAGTAGCTTAGGAACAGGTTAATCAGCAATTTAAGTGAAAACACAGAAGAAATACGATCGTATTAATCATCATAAGTCATAAGACGCAAAAATGAAGCATACTAGTGGATATGTGAATATTTTTACTTTTATTTTTACTTTAAATAACAATATAAAATGTGTAAAAGCTGCCACACGCTGACATGCACGACTGCTATGTTTAAATACCATTTGGTTTTTTTTCCCCATCAGGCTGAGATTGTGAAGCGGCTGAATGCCATCTGCGCTCAGGTGCTTCCCTACCTGTCCCAAGAGGTACGACACACATTTATATAGAAAGAATATCTATTAAAAATATCCACACAGCTAATGATACGCTTTTTTTTTTTTTTTTTACAATAGTGTATTGATATTCTAACTTCTAGTATCGATACATATTTTAATTACACTTTAAACTGATTTACATTTACTTTAATAATTAATTTAAAACCTTTTATGCATGTCAAAAGACCTCCAATCCTGTAGTTGGCGCCGATATACACAGCTATTGACTCAAAAGCAAACATGGCGGAATTTTTTTGTAATGTAATTTTTTTTTTAGCCATTTGTTTTGCTTTTTTGAAGTATTGTGATATATATCATGATATTTATGGTATCGTGAGGCCCCTGTTAATACACAACCCTACATTTATGTAATGTTTTTAGGTTATATTAAAAATCTGTCGCGTCTAGTTACCTCAGGGGTGGAATTGGGTCTGCTTATTTGAGTCAGTGTACGCTATTTGGCTAAAAGTTTGTGGACATCTTCACAGCACAGCAGAATAAGTGTGTCTGCTCCAACTGTTGCCCCTAAAATTGGAAGCACAGAATTGTCTAGCATGTCGTTGTATGTTGTAGCATCACATTATCTCTGGAATATAGTATGTATGATATCAATTTAAAAAATACATGAATTGATAGCAATAATACGTGCCATTGAAGTGTGTGTGTGTGTGTAGCATCAACAGCAGGTTCTGGGAGCGATTGAAAGAGCCAAGCAGGTCACTCCACCAGAGATGAACTCAATCATTCGGGTAGGCTTTATTCTTTTCATACCTTGTGTATGTGGGCAAACATAAGAGCATGTGTTTGTTTTATCTCTCTATCTTGTTCCCTTTCTGTCTATTTGTTTACCCTCTTCTTCTATTGTTTGGTTCTATGTCTATTTAACCTTGAGCGGTGGGTGTGTGTGTGGGCACCATCTGTAACCTCTCTGCATGACTGTCTCATTTTAACCTTTGTGTCTGTCTAAACCAGTGTGTGTTTGCTCACTGTTTCACCTGTGTGTTTGTGTGTGTGTGTGTGTGTGTGTGTGTGTGTGTGTGTTTTGTGCACAGCAGCAGCTCCAGGCCCACCAGCTCTCTCAGCTGCAGGGTTTGGCTCTGCCTATGACCCCTCTGCCACTGGGTTTGACCCCTCCGACCCTGCCATCCTCCGCCTCCTCGTCCTCCACTGCTCCGGGTCTCTTCTCTCTCTCCAGCATTCTGGCGTCACACGCACACCTTGCCAAGGAGGAGAAGAACGCGCGTGATGCTGCAAACAGTGCTGATGCACACCGCGACGACGACGGAGACAAATCCGACTAAGCCAACGTTAAGGCTTCTCTCACCGAGCCACAAGAGACAGTGACGAGAACACCAAGTTGTTGTTTTGTTTTTTGTTTTTTTTTATCTTCATTTTCCTCTCTTGTTTTTCCGAATGCATGCTTAGTTTTATGAGTCCTCTGTAGTCGTCGCATTAAAATCCGCTTTTCTAACGTAGTTTCAGCAGCGCTTCGGGGTTTATGTTTTTTTGCTGTGGGATCCACGGCTTCCGGCAGCCCGCCAGACTTTCCGATATCATCCTGTTTTTTTGGTTTTTTTTCCCAGAGCTCCGTCTCGTATAAGCTCGTCCTCAGACTAAACAGAGCGGCTTCTGGGTTAAGCTGAGGATGAGATCCTCTTTCCAGACGCTCAGACAATCCGTCGTTTCTTTATTACCGCATTGCACACGTGTCAGAATCAAAAGTAGTTTAAAATAAATTCTACAAAACGAAGCACAATTATCCAAATCACCCGTGTCCTTGGTGAAAACTTTTTTTTTTTCATGCTCTGTCTATACGATTTATAGTAATCATAATAAAATAATAATAATAATGACTGATTTTACGAGTATTTAAAAATTTCGTTCTGTAAAATTTCTTTACTTTTTAATTCGACTTCAACTTTGGCATTTTTATTCCTTTACTTCCTGCTTCCTGTTTAGTTTTTTTTTCCATAATACAAATAATACAAAGCATTATTTGGTGGTGGTAGCATCACTAGCATGTTAGGCAATTATTTACAAGAGCATCCATAAACTCATAAACTACTGCATGGAGATTTTTTGATCTAAACCTATGGTTAGGTTCTAGTGGTACTGTAGCTCTTGTCATCACTTACGATGTTGAACTGTTGATTAGATTGTTGGGGGTCCATTTCCAGGAACATCAAGCTGCTTCTACTGGTACCTTAGTCAAGGTTCTTCATCTTTAACTGCTTGGTGGTATGAATTAGATGTAAAGTCAGATTTTTTTGTCCTTAATATGACAGAAAAATGAGAGTTTAGGTTGTTCAGCTGCTGTTTGTCTCTTAGGCTTCGTCCGAAATCACATACTATCATACTATCTTTGGTGGCATTTAGCAGACGCCCCTATTCAGAGTCGAACCCACAATCTTCAGGTTGGTAGTCCAACACCTTGACAGACACCCTTATCTTGAGCGACTTAAATTTTAATTTCATTATATAACTAAGCAATTAGGGGTTAAGGGCCTTGCTCAGGGGCCCAGCAACGGTAACTAGGTGGTGATGGGAATTGCACCCACAATCTTCCAGGTTAGTAGTCTAACACTTTAACCACTGAGCTACCACCACTTCCCCTTATATATAGTAGGTGAAAGTGAGTATACGAGGCGAGTAGTATGTCCGAATTGGTAGTATGCTAATTACAGTAGGCGAAAAGTTCCCTGATGACCCACTGCTCGCACCCGGATTCTGACACACATATAATGGACACTGTACCATCGCATGAGGCCACTTGTGATTAAATTGCATCTGACCTCGTATGTCAGGTGACAAAATCAAAATGGCGGCTGTAGTATGACCCAATTTTTCATTCATACTACCCGTAACCATAACAGTCGTACTGACTGAGATGTAAGAGATTTCAGACGCAGCCAGAGGAAAAGAGGGGAAAGTTTGTGCTTTGCAGATATTTTGTTAAGTCTATTAAGGGAACCACCATTTGTAGCTGCTCTAATGTAACTGCTAACAGGACGGAGTATGAGTGTCGTGGACATTTCACAATGTGCAGTTACTATTTAGTCGTTGATGAGTTTCCCGGAACTCTGTGTGTGTCTGTGTGTGAGAACATTTTCCTCTTCTGCTACCTAACAAGGTGTATTGTTCCAACTCTACAGTCCCCCCCCTCTCTCCCTCTCTTATTTTTCTCCCTCTCTCATTTCTCTCTCTCAATTATTCTGTCTCTCTCCTTCTCCCTCTTTTTTCTTTTACTTTCTGTTCTCAAGCTATGTGCAAATGGGGTGTGTGTTGTTTCTCTCCATCTCTCCCTCTTGCTTCTTCGCTTTCTCTCTCTCTCTCTTTCTCCCTTTTCCTCACTCTCCTTCTCTCTCGCTTGCTCTCCCTTCCTCTCTCTCTCACTCTCCCTCCTCTTTTCCTTTCTCTCTCTCCCCCTTTCTCTCTCTCCTTTGCTCTTTCTTTCCTTTGTGCTTTCGCTCTCTCGTTCTCTTTCTTTCTCTCTCCCTCTCTCTCCCTTTCCCTCGCTCCACCTCTTTCACTCTCTCTCTCTCTCTCTCTCTCTCTCTCTCTCTCTCTCTCGATCTTTCTCCCTTTTCCTCACTCTCCTTCTCTCTCTCTTGCTCTCCCTTCCTCTCTCTCACTCTCCCTCCTCTCTTCCTTTCTCTCTCTCTCCTTTGCTCTTTCTTTTCTTTTGTGCGCTCACTCGTTCTCTTTCGCTGTCTCGTTCTCTCTTTCTTTCTCTCGTTCTCTCTTTCTTTCTCTCTCTCTCTCTCCCTTTCCCTTGCTCCACCTCTTTCACTCTCTCTCTCCCTTTTTCTCTCTCTCTGTAATCGGTGACTTCTGAACTGCTTTGCACAACACTACTGCGAAATCTTTTACAACTGACGCAGATGTCAGGCTTCATAATGCAAATATGACTCATTTCTTTAAGTACAAAAGAGCAGGTGATGTTTAGTGTGTCGGGTTAAACAGGAACTGGAGGAAAAAACATTCAAACTCAACTCAGCTAATGTGAAGGTGTTACTATTGATTTTATTTTGTAGCCATTAATTTAGTCCTGAATGAAACTTTTGGGTTTAGAGCTAAATTACTGGATGGATGCCAATTTATTTTATAACTATAAAATTAAAATAAGAGGAATAAACAAGTGTTTTTAAAGAGCAGAATGATACTAAATACTAATATTGGCTTTTTTTTTTTACCCCAAACATTTTCTGTAAACTGCATTTACTTCATGTCACCACAAGGGGGCAGACTTACCTTACAAACACGTTGTGCCTGTTGTAAGTGTAGCGGTCATGTGTGGATTAAAATGTTTTAATTCTGGGATGGAGATTATTTTCATTTTTTTATTTTTTTTTTTTTATGCTAATATTAGCAATGTTTGATCGAGCGGGAAAACAGAAACTGCTAATCTTCAACAAGAAGAAGAAAAAAAGCAGAAATCATTCTAAACATGGTGTGTGTGTGTGTGTGTGTGTGTGTGTGTCTGTGTGTCTGTGTGGTTATGATAGAATAGAAATGTATCGTTTGTAATGTACATGCCATCAATCCCAGTTCAGATGCGTTTTTCAATTTGGAAAAGAAATTTACTCTATGGTCAAAAGTATGTGGACACTTTACCAGTCTAATAAAACTAAGAGACTGCATGACAATACCCCAACTGAGCTTTATGGAGACATGCTGTGTTCTGATTGGAGGGGAAGAATACCTCGATTGTCCTGTACAGAACCCCCACGTTTGGATGAACTAAAACACCGACTGTACCCAAAAACTAATTTTATAACACTGTAGCTGAATGAACATACACAATCTACACAATCTAGTGTCAAGTCTTTATAGACGTTTATAAGGTTATTATAGGTGAATTAGGATGTGGGAAGTGGTAGCACAGTGATTAAGGTTTTGGACTGCTTTGGCACCACCAAATTTCCACTATTGGGCCCCTGAGCAAGGCCCTTAACCCAAAGTTGCTCAGTTCTTTAAATAAAAGTGATTAATGTAAGTGGCCCTGATAAATTTAATTGTCTGCCAAATGCAGTAAATGTCAAACACAAATGAATGTGATGGTCAGGTGTCCCAACACTTTCTCCTTATTGTGTAGCTGGAAGTCCACTAACACGTCCAACATACAAAGAAATTTTATTTTGCTTGCATTTCTTTTTTTTGTCCTTTTTAAACGTTTTTAGGTAGATTTTTTTCCCCTCAATCTCATGGCTACCAGTGAGAAAGTAAAAACAAGGACCACACAAAATCCTACTGTAAAGATTCAAACCAATCGAATACTGTTTGTCGTGGAAGGACAATTTCTAATATATGTATAAATTTATCGATATACATATAATTTTGTAAACATTTTGTATGTATAAAGCTACATTTATCGTGTGTGTGTGAGGAAAATGTTGTCGTGTGTGTGCAGTTTTAAAGACTGAATGACTGACGGCGTGTCCACTGTACTGATTTAGACACGCGTGGAAATGTTTAGTTGGATTTCCGAAAGAAAAGAAAAGCGGCTGTAAATGTTACGGTAGTTAGCATGTTTTCTGCCCAGGATTTTGAGACCTGAAGGATTTTCTTTCTTTTTTTTTTAATCCACGGCTCTGCAGTCAGATGAGGATTGAGATTAAGTTGTAAATACAGTACCGGGTTTCTGTAAAGTTTCGCATTAAACTTTCTAATTTGAAACATTCTGCTTTCTTTCTTTCTTTCTTTTCTTTTCTTTTTTTTTTTTTTTTTTTTTTACTCTTTCTTTATCCATAAATTTACTTCTCATTTTGTGATGTGTGTTGAACTTGAGTGTGTCTTTGCTGGAAAAAGTGTGCGTGTCCGTTGTGTTATAAAAATCAATGTTACTTTTTTGTTTTAGGAAAGAAAAAAAAAATGTGAGGGGGGGAAAAAAACTTAGTTCAGATTTTTTAAGCCTGGGATTCTGCGGTAAGGAAATATTTATGGTGCCTTACAAATAAAAGCTTCTGTGTACCTCTAAGCGTGTGTGTGTGTGTGTGTGTGTGTGTGTGTGTGTGTGTGTGTGTGTATTTGATTCATCTATAACCAGTTATAATTTATCCCAAAATGTAGGAGACTGCATGATGAAATATAAATTTGTTCAGTGCAACTGTTAGAAAATGTCCAATAGAGGGAGCTGTTTTTATATTAACCCTGTTTTATGTAACATGTTATAGGAAAAGGTGAGCAAAACCACATGATTTATGCTGAATCATTTGGATGGAATCATTTGTTGGGATTTATAAAGAGCTAATTGTTAAGACTAAATTGTTCAACAGTTGAATTTATTTCATCATGCATCACATAGAAAACTATTGAATCACTTATGTTCATTTAGGCTGATATAATCTTGATATAATTTAAGTTTTAATTAGTGAATCACAAATCATTTTGGAGTCATTTTATGAATCATGAATCAATTGACAATCTTATGATTTATTATTCCAACTGTAAAATCATAAAATGGCTCAATTGATTTGTGATTCAGTCTTACTGTGAAATCATGAATCAATTTAGAATTATTTTATGATTTAACAGTCAGACTGAATTGTGAATCAATTGACAATCTTATTTATGATTCATGACTCAGTTTAACTGTTAAATCATAAAATGATCCAAGTGATTTGTGATTCAGTCTAACTGTAAAATTATGAATCAATTTGGAATCATTTTATGATTTAACAGGCTGAATCATGAATCAATCGACAATCTTATTTCAATCTTATTTATGATTCATGATTCAGTCTAACTGTTAAATCATAAAATGACTCAATTGATTTGTGATTCAGTCTTACTGTGAAATCATGAATCAATTTAGAATCATTTTATGATTTAACAGTCAGACTAAATCATGAATCAATCAACAATCTTATTTCAATCTTATTTATGATTCATGATTCAGTCTAACTGTTAAATCATAAAATGACTCAATTGATTTGTGATTCAGTCTTACTGTGAAATCATGAATCAATTTAGAATCATTTTATGATTTAACAGTCAGACTAAATCATGAATCAATCAACAATCTTATTTCAGGCATATTTATAATTCATGATTCAGTCTAACTGCAAAATCATAAAATGACTCAATTGATTTGTGATTCAGTCTTACTGTGAAATCATGAATCAATTTAGAATCTAGTCATTTTATGATTTAACAGTCAGACTGAATCATGAATCAATCTAATTTCAATCTTATTTATGATTCATGATTCAGTCTAACTGTTAAATCATAAAATGACTCGAGTGATTTGTGATTGTCTTGAATCAATTTAGAATTTTTTGAGTTAACAGAGACTCAATTATAAATCAATCGACAAAAACCTTATTGCACTTTAAGTAAAATATTTGTACTACAGCAATCACTTAATGTACTTGCACAGAATAACTAATTAAAGTGGACTGTTTTTAACTGAATCCTGAGTCGTTTAGGGGGTTATTCAAAGAGTTATTCTTATCTAACAATCTGTTCTGTGCCTTTTTCTCTATATTGCACCCTTTTTCTTTCCCTAGTGGTTTGTCTATTAATCATTCATGGGAACAGTGACTGTTTGTTAGTTTATTCTCCTCTCAGCGCCAGAAGTTTGTCAGTGTTTTTCACTCATTCATTCCTCAGCCTGTTATCATCCTTCCACCCCTGCCTTCTTTTTCTTCTTCTTCTTCTTGTGCTCCTTCTGACTATATTTTTCTCTGACGCTTTCTTCTTTCTGCCCTTTTCCTTTCCACTCTGTTCTCTGTAGTCTTTTTTTTACGTTCTAAGCCTCGGCATTTGTCATTTGATCTTTCTCTTTTTCCCCTTTTTTTCTTTTTATGTAAATCACATGTCACTCTTTTTAACAAACTAAAGTTAATGATAAGATCTGAGGAAGCAAGTAAGGAAGATGCTGATCAACATGCTGATTATAGAAAATTAGTCAACAGGATGACGTGGTTTCATTTTTAAAAACAAAAACCATAAAATTTTTATAACATCATAAAAGTCTCCAGGTTACATATATAACCATGGTTCCCATAGGATACAAGATGCTGTGCCATAAAAAAACGCCTTTGTATCACCTCGGTCTGACATGTCATGGCAGGTGATGTAAGCAGGCAGGAACATAAAGACGCATCAAGCAGTGTACCAGGTAATTTTCGAAGGCTAAAGTAGCACTGACAGATATTCCATATAAGGTGTAGCTCGGAGATGCAGCATCTAATTCCCGTGGTTACATATGTAACAACTTCAGTGTGGACAAACCCTGAAGTTCTCCAAGTCTGTACCATGGCATCCAGTTCAAGAGGAGCTGGATATATGAGAGGACGGACCATCATTTATCAGATATAAACAGCTCCACGTATGCTAGGCCAAAATGCCTTCAAAGGAGCTCTACCACCTATGGGTGAAGTCTGCACTCCCTGGGCTTCAGCCACTGTCTCAACAGGATGTCTGCTTCCTAATATTGAGCCAAGTTTTCTGTGGGCCTATCGCAGGACATGTGACCCCCCCCCCCCCCCCAATGATTGATGTTAGAGACTGCCGATGTGATGTCTGAGCAAAACCCAATAACTCCGTTGTATAAAAGAGATAAATGGAAGTCACTCTGGATAAGGGCGTCTGCCAAATGCTGTAAATGTAAATGTTTCTATGACCTCGAAACCTCAGTATGGAGGTCTGGAAAGAATGAAAGGCCTCGCCGCTGAGGTTGTGTCCTAGATCTTGGCAAACGCTATTGAGCTATTGAGCCAGAGGGTAAGGATTAATATAGGGATGTGTCTGTCTCAGCTTCTCCGCTTACTTGCGATCCTCACAAATTTGTCTTCACTGAGCCGCTAAACGTTAGAAATGTCAGAACACTGCGCAGCAGAAGCCGCTCACGTTGAGCGCACTAGCTTTCTCAAAATCTAACAGTGCATGCTCTGGCATGACACAGCACAGACACAGCACAGATCTTGCTTATCACTATCTGAAATAAAACAAAAGCAGCCAGGGGTGAAGCTCTGGTTGCACATCTTGCTCTTTCTTCCTAACATGATTTTTGCTACTACGCTACTAAAGAAAAAGGCTTACCCGGTATGCTGTTAGATGCGTCTTTATTCTTACCGAACACCTACCATGACATCACTCTTCTATTGGACTGATTACAACCGAGGTCATGCTGAGGCAATAAACATTGAGTAAAAAGTTGAGTAAAAAAATCAGTGAAACTGATAGATGGGTGGATGGGTGGATGGATGGATGGATGGATGGATGGAGGGATGGATGGATGGATGGATGGATAGATAGATAGATAGATGGATAGATGGATAGATAGATAGATAGATAGATAGATAGATAGATAGATACATAGATTTTATTTGATTTGTTTTTATTTGATTTGATTCATTCATGGGCAAGACAGACATTTGGGCAGGGCCACCCCTGCCCATGCGACCATATCAGTATGGTGGATGTAATGTTTCCAAATTTTATTCATACTTCTCATAATTTTAATGTAATACTTACTCATGTGGGATTTCAGCCCCAACCCAGGACTATATTGGGCATATAACACACAGAACAAACCAAATTACATTAGTAGAGTCTTTAGTGAGATAATGTGGTTGCCCTCTGTTGGTCTAAATGGTACTGTCCCACATAACTCTGACACCTTTGTTTGCTTTACTTAGTCTATTTAACTGTTAGCTGGGTTCGCTACGGAAGCCGATTTCTGCGACCACAAACAAATTAAAGATTTGAAAACTACGACTTTAAAAGTCAAAATAATAATGAGCTAAAAAAAAAGTTATACAAATTATGACCTTAATAGTCATATGAAATTAAACTAAATCAAAATGATGACAGATTATGCAGGCTAATCTCATATAGCTATGGAAACATATTTCCGCCACCAAGTCATAAAAGATCAAATTATGACGTACTTAAGTCATAATTTTTTCAGATATGACTTTAAAAGTGATAATTATGAGATAAAACTGTGAAATTATGAGATTTAAAAAATCTGAATTATGAATTAAATTTAAAGAGTTGAAATTATGACTGGCTCACTGATCCAACACATCTTAGACTATTCCACAAACGGCATAAAAGACACAAAATGAAATATTAACGTTTATTAAAGTAATAATGTTTTTAATCCATGTTGTTGTGATATGCATAAATGTCAAAAACAGATTTTATCTGAAAAATCAGAAATTCCATATTTATTTAAATCGATGTATTTATTGTATCTTATTTAGTTGTGGATGTGTTATACAATCTTTAATACAGTTTTGATAGCAAACCATAGGATTTCTCCTTGTTAGTGCGGTTTCGTCCCCTCCACTTGATGACAACAAGGACCCGTCTACTAGCAGCGAACGGCAGAGTTTCTATTGATAGACGTAACCAGTGTTAAGATTATTATTATGCTCATCATTATGCATTCTAGGAAGTTAACGAACGTTTCTGATGACATGTTTTTTTTATTCTGATTAATAGTAAAGAAATCATCCTGCTGTACATAAAGCAGGATTAAAATTATTAAAATATTATTTTAGGGTGCAAATAAGTGCTACATTGGTTTAATTGGACAACCTGCTGTCCAGAATGTGCCTGCAAGTCATCATTTCGACTTTTGAGTTGTTTTGTGGTGTCAGAAATGGGCTTCCATAGTCAGCTGCGGATTAGCTAGCTTTAATAAAGCTATGTTCCGAACTAAATCCACATGCCGCTCACTTCCATTGGGTGTCAGTGTATAACCACAACTCGGTGTGATGTGACAATTATGTTGACATCACATCGGATTTTTGTTCTGTAATCTGTCTGACCTAAACAGCTTAATCTATGGAGATATTTGTGGTTCAAAAGCGAGAACCACGCGAGGCAGAGAGCAAGGGAGAAACTAGGGATAGAGGAAGACGCAGAGAGAGCAAGGAAAAGAAAGCAAGGAAAAGAGAGAGAAAGAAAAAGTGGAGAGAAAGACAGACAGAGAGAGACAGATAAAGACAGATAGAGGGAGAAAGCGAAAGAGAGAGAAAGAGAGAGAGAGAGAGAGAGAGATAAATAGAAAGAGTGGAAGAGAGAAAGATACAGTGAAATGGAGAGATGGGAGAAAGAGAGAGACAGAGAGAGAGAGAGAGAGACGGAGAGAGAGACAGAGAAAGAGACGGAGAAGGAGACGGAGAGAGACAGAGAAAACAAAAGACAGATAGAGGGAGAAAGCAAAAGAGAGAGAAAAAGGGATAGAGAGAGAGAGAGAGAGATACATAAATAGAAAGTGGGAGAGAGAAAGATACAGTGAGATGGAGAGATGGGAGAAAGAGAGAGACAGAGAGAGAGACAGGGAGAGAGAGACAGACAGATTTGTTCTGTTCTCTGTCTGACCCAAACAGTTTAATCTGTGGAGATATTTGTGGTTAGTGAGACATTTATTTTTTTTTCTTCAAATTTTTTTTACAAAATAATATTTTTTTGAAGTTGCTGCTCTTAAAGCAAGACTTCTCCTAAAATCTTAGACATCATCTTAAATTGCTGTAACACACTAAACTGAACAGCTTCTTATAAGTTTAGTGTCTCGAATCACTTCACAAATCACTCCAGAAAACTGCAGGTCCCACAGAAATGTGAAGAATAACCACGGAGCTGGTTAGGAAAATTCAATTAATATTGAAACTATTTATTATTATTCGTCTCTCGAGCAGATGGACGTGGAATTCTGTTTTATGTTTCTCTTCTAAACGATTGTTTTCAGTAAGTGAGTAATCCCGTGACTCAGTGCACAGCTGGATCTGGAACACCTCTGTATCTTCCTGCCAGCTTAGCCTAGCATCTGCCCTTCATGCTAATGAACAAGAGTTTTGAATCCTGGGCTGTAAACGATGACAGATTGTTTTTAATCCAACACACGACTGCAGCGATTCTCCAAAAACAATCGCTCAGAAATTTCAGCGATGTCGAGTTCATATAAATCTTACAGCATACTGGTGCTGGGGTGAAGGAATACCTCTCAACTTGATGTTTTAGTCTGTAGTCAGTTTAGGCTTGTTGTTCGGGTCAGTCAGTAAAAGATTTGTACATTAAAACCACTGAGGAATTTGGCTTAAAATATAGACGCTCCTGTTTCCCCCTGATTAAATATCAAAGATAATTTCATCTTGGAAGAAACCACAGAGATCAGGAGGGAAGTGGTGCATGTTGGGATAAAGTCCGAGCAGTCGGAAGATTTCTGTACTGATTTGTGTCAGAAAAACATTTAAACCTATATGCAAATAGAAAGAGAGGAAGAGAGAAAGACAGGCTTTTAACACGTCATTTATTTTCAAGTCATTTTATACGATAAAACAGGGTGACTTAATAAATATAAAAATATTTTTAAAAATCGTAAAAAGCGTTAGCAAATTAAGTTGAAATGTCAATAATTTATGTTTCAAATGAGAAATGAGAGAAAGAGAGATAGAAAGAGAGGGGGGTGGGAAGGGGTGAGACAAGAAGAAAGAGAGGGAGAAAGAGAGAGACAGTGAGCTAGAGAGAGAGAGAGAGAGAGAGAGAGAGAGAGAGAGAGAATGAGAGAAATAGAAAGAGAGAGTAAGAAAGGGAGAGAGAGGGAGTGGGAATGGGGTGAGACAAGGAGAAAGAGAGAGACAGTAAGCTGAGCTAGAGAGAGACAGAGACAGAGACAGAAGGTCCGAACTGGTGTCTGAAGAAGGTCGAGCAGGTGTCTGAGTGACGTGTGAAACAGCCAATCACGGTTTGATTTGGATTAAAGTCGAGTTCTCTACAAAAACACACCAGACTTCAGGCAGTGATTCTATAAAAAGGGAGGTTAAGTGGGTTATAAAGCTTCCCCCACAGCCAGTCTGTTCTCACACTTACACTCAAAGAATAATCTTACACACACCTCCTTTACACTCTTACACACATTCTACAGCAACGCCTCTCACTATAAACTACAAACTAGCACCCAAAGCACTCTATTACCCAAAAGTCCATATCGGAAGCAGGTCTGTGTCTATTAATCCTTGTTTATAATTGGCTGTAGATGTGAGAGTGTGTCACGAGCCAACGTGGGTTACCGAACACTTATTGGTCAGGACGTGTTTCAGTAATATCCAATCGGAAGGAGTCTGAGAGACTGGGCGAGGTGACGGAGAGGTGGTGTGTTAAGGTCGCGTGTTGTAAATGTTTTGTTTGTTTGTTTTTTTCTTTTAGAAGTTATAATGGGTCTCGCAATAAACAGTGTAGTTGTTGTACACGTGACATGGTGTAAGTACGCGTTTACTGATTAAGGCAGCAGGCTGGTAACTTGGGGGTTATGAAAAGATCAATGAGGAATTACAGCGGTCGACCTTAAAAGCAGCTTTTCGCTCTTCGCCAACTTAATGTCAAAGCCTACAGGCGCAATAATGCAGCCCGGGGTCTGCTGCTGGGAAGCCTAGTGGATCATCTGCTGACCTGCTGTTTCTGTTTCTCTCTCTCTCTCTCTCTCTCTCTCTCTCTCTCTCTCTCTCTCTCTCTCTCTTTATGACATTATGTATAAAGTGACTTGGTTAAATAAAGGACTGTAAAAAGTCCCCCCCCGTCTGTCTTTCCCTCTCTCTCTCCCCTCTTCTGTCTCTCTGTTTTTATCTCTCTCTCTCTATCCCCCCTCTCTTTTTCCATTTCTCTCTTTCCGTCTCCCCCCTCTCTATCCCTCACTCTCCTTCTCTCTTTTTCCATCTCTCTCCCTCTTTCTTTCCCTGTCTCCGTCTTTCTATCTCTCTATTTCCGTCTCTCTTTCCCTCTCTCTATTCCCCCCTCTCTTTCCATCTGTTTCTCCTCCTTTCTCTCTCTCCATCTCTCTTACTATCTCGCTCTTTTCCTGTTTTTCTTTCCATTTCTCTCTCTATCCCCCTCTCCCTCTCTTTTTCTATCTCTCCCTCTCTCTTTCCTTGTCTCTCTTTCTCTCTCTCTTTATACCCCCTGTATATTTGTAATATATATATAATATATATATATATATATATATATATATATATATATATATATATATATATATATATGAAAAAACTCACTTTGCGTCTTTACTTTAGTTACATTTCCATCAGCGCGCTCTCTTTAAATACATCATGTAACACCCGCACTTTTTTGCCACTCCGTCAGCTCATAGGACAGGAGAGTGTGTGTGTGTGTGTGTGTGTGTGTGTGTGTGTGTTTGGTGAGTGGGTGGTTGGAGGCGGTGCGCTTGCAGGTCAGTGATGTTTACGTTTTCATAGCACGGGCGGCGGAGACACGGAGAACGCGCACAGTGAGTCCGCAGACGCACGAGCAGAGAGTTAAACTACGCATCCGCACGCTCACGAGAGGCGGCGCGTAAACGTAAACCAACAACGACACACACACACACACACACACACAGCCTGTTTTTTGTTTTCGCGTTGCTTTCGAAGAAACGCGTGTGACGTTTGCGCCATTTGGAGCGGAGGAGCGTTTCCGGTGTTGAGGGACGCGTCGTCTGAGAAGCGCGCACATCATGTACCCGCACGGACGACCACCGCAGGTGAGTGACTATTAATGCACACACAAAAAAACGAGTCTAATGACTTTGCGGCGAGAGGGGGAGCGCGCGCGGGGGGGGGGGGGGGGGGGGGGGGTGTTGTTGCGTGTGTGTGTAACGATGAGGTTGAATAGAAGGAGAACGTAAAGGTCAAGGTCAGGGTTAAAGGTCGGTTTATACGCGTCCCCGTGGTTCGAGAATAAAGCGATCTGATTCTATAGCACGTACCGGTTCGATACGATTCTGAACGGTTCAAGAAAAAAAAATCCTATAGACTGTACTAATATAAGTAATATTATTTTTTTATGTAGCTTAAATACGTATTAAATGTTATATAAACACATACACACACCTAGGGAAGGTGTTAATTAATAGAAATTCCATGCTAGCAGCACCTGTTTTTTTCCCCTTTCAATAATATTATTATGTGCCTTTAATTCATTCCCTCTTCCTGTACATATAATTTGTCTTTCTGGAAGATTTAAGACACCTTTTATTCATGAGCCTCTGAAAGAACACCACATGCACTGTTCTGGAAAAAAAAAACTCTGCCTGAGGGGTTCGAGTGGTGCAGTTTAGTACCTATTTACCTACTGTGAGTGTTGGATGTACAATGTGTGTGTGAAGGTGTGTGATGCTGGGTAATGTAACAAGCATAAACACAGAATACGACATGTCGTACAGGCTACTAAGAGATCTATATCCCCTGACTGGTTACTGCACCTGAACTCATCAGCCTGGATGATTTTTCTTTTGGTTCCCTCATGGACATTTCTTTAACCTTTCATTCATCTCAGCTCATCAATCCATCAGGATCTTGACTCGGTTCCTGTATCAGGTATCAGATAGGTATTGGAAATCGTGGTGGTAATGCATATCTAACTATAATACGTTACTGGCACAAGTGATAGCAGGAGTAGTACTGCAGCCGTCTCGTGTGTGTGTGTGTGTGTGTGTGCATATGAAAGGAAAAAAACTGGCGGTTTATGTGTCTTAATATCTGGATGATGTCAGCAAGCCAACAAAGAGGGTGTTGCTAAAAAGTGACAGGTTGTGTGTATAGCCATAGGGAAAATGAGTGTGTGTTCACATATATAGGTGTGTGTGTGTGGCAATAACTGCATATGAATCCAGGCCACTTCATTCTCCATTCGCAAATGTCATGTTATATTACCTTCAAAGGAGAAAAATGATATTACACACACACACACACACACAGAGACAAAATCACACTCTGCCAAAGCTGTACTTATGATGGCATGTTATTACAGGCCTACCGAGATATGCAGATCAAACAGGTGTGTGTGTGTATGTGTGTGTGTGTAAAAGGAAATGGAGCAAGAGATTATAATCTGAAAGCACTGTTGCTCTGTAAATATTATGTGTAGGTGGAGGTGTTGGGTGTACACACACATACACACACACACACACAGTTCCAGTGCGGGTTAGGTGTGTGCTTTAATACTTGTCGTGTCCGTGCTGTTCCTAGTGGCATGTGCATGTTTAATACATGTGGAATTGTTTCTTTTCACTGCCGTATGATACTGTTTTAAATTAGGCGCTTTGCAGACAGTCACCGGCACGCAGCTTACGCAACCTACAGCAAACAACAACAAGAACACACAGCACAGCTGCTGGTCTGAAAAAGATGCATGCTTACATCAGTTTCCCAAAGTTTTGACTTATTCACAGCTTTGCATTTGAGATGGATGTAAA
This sequence comes from Bagarius yarrelli, assembly GCA_005784505.1. Lineage (NCBI taxonomy): Eukaryota > Metazoa > Chordata > Actinopteri > Siluriformes > Sisoridae > Bagarius > Bagarius yarrelli. The sequence goes on along the minus strand of VCAZ01000092.1, from coordinate 30,533 downwards.
ATAATTTATTTAATCATTGTGTTAATGACTTCAGAAATACCAACATGTCCTCCAGTACATGAGGTTTATTATTGCTATTGTTGTTGGTGGTGATGGTGTTTATTAGTATTATTGTTGTTGTTTTTGTAAGTGTTGTTGTTGGTGTTTATTTGTATTACTGTTGTTAGTGTTGTTGGTGGTAGTAGTGGTGTTGTTGGTGGTTCTGGTGTTTATTAATATTATTGTTATTGTTGGTGGTGGTTTTATTACTATTATTATTGTTGTTTTTGTTGTTGTTGTTGATGATGATGATGATGGTGGTCGTGGTAGTGTTTATTATTGATGTTGTTGCTGGTGGTGGTGGTAATGGTGACGGAAGTGGTAGTGTTTATTATTGTTGTTGGTGGTGGTGGTAATGGTGACGGAAGTGGTAGTGTTTATTAATGTTGTTCTTGGTGGTGGTGATGGAAGTGGTAATGTTTATTATTGTTGTTGTTGGTGGTGGTGGTGGTGATAAAAGTGGTAGTGTTTTTTTTATTATTATTGTTGTTGTTGTTGGTGGTGGTGGTGATGGTGATAGAAGTGGTAGAGTTTATTATTATTATTGTTGGTGGTGGTGGTGGTGGTGGTGATGTGATAGAAGTGGTAGAGTTTATTATTATAGTTGTTGTTGGTGGTGGTGATGGTGATGGAAGTGGTAGAGTTTATTATTATAGTTGTTGTTGGTTGTGGTGATGGTGATAGAAGTGGTAGAGTTTATTATTATAGTTGTTGTTGGTGGTGGTGATGGTGATGGAAGTGGTAGAGTTTATTATTATAGTTGTTGTTGGTGGTGGTGGTGGTGATGGAAGTGGTAGAGTTTATTATTATATAGTTTGTTGTTGGTGGTGATGGTGATGGAAGTAGTAGAGTTTATTATTATAGTTGTTGGTTGGTTGTGGTGGTTGGTGATAGAAGTGGTAGAGTTTATTATTATAGTGTTGTGGTTGTGGTGATGGTGATGGAAGTAGTAGAGTTTATTATTATAGTTGTTGTTGGTGGTGGTGGTGGTGATATAAGTGATAGTGTTTATTATTATTGTTGTTGTTGCTGGGGTGATGGTGATGGAAGTGCTAGAGTTTATATTATTATGTTGTTGTTGCTGGTGGTGATGGTGATGGAGGTGCTAGAGTTTATTATTATTGTTGTTGGTTGTGGTGGTGGTGATAGAAGTGGTAGAGTTTATTATTATAGTTGTTGTTGGTGGTGGTGATGGTGATGGAAAGTAGTAGAGTTTATTATTATAGTTGTTGTGTGGTGTGGTGATGGTGATAGAAGTGGTAGTGTTTATTATTATAGTTGTTGTTGCTGGTGGTGATGGTGATGGAGGTGCTAGAGTTTATTATTATAGTGTTGTTGTTTGGTGGTGATGGTGATGGAAGTGGTAGAGTTTATTATTATAGTTGTTGTTGGTGGTGGTGGTGATGGTGATAGAAGTGGTAGAGTTTATTATTATAGTTGTTGTTGGTGGGTGGTGATGGTGATGGAAGTGGTAGAGTTTTATTATTATAGTTGTTGTTGCTGGTGGTGTGTGGTGATGGAAGTAGTAGAGTTTTATTATTATTGTTGTTGTTGGTGGTGGTGATGGTAATGGAAGTGGTAGAGTTTTATATTATTATAGTTGTTGTTGGTGGTGGTGATGGTGATGGAAGTGGTAGAATTTATTAATTATTATTATTATTATGCTGGTCTGAAAAAGATGCATGCTTACATCAGTTTCCCAAAGTTTTGACTTATTCACAGCTTTGCATTTGAGATGGGAATGTAAAATAATTTATTTAATCATTGTGTTAATGACTTCAGAAATACCAACATGTCCTCCAGTACATGAGGTTTATTATTGCTATTGTTGTTGGTGGTGATGGTGTTTATTAGTATTATTGTTGTTGTTTTTGTAAGTGTTGTTGTTGGTGTTTATTTGTATTACTGTTGTTAGTGTTGTTGGTGGTAGTAGTGGTGTTGTTGGTGGTTCTGGTGTTTATTAATATTATTGTTATTGTTTGGTGGTGGTTTTATTACTATTATTATTGTTGTTTTTGTTGTTGTTGTTGATGATGATGATGGTGGTCGTGGTAGTGTTTATTATTGATGTTGTTGCTGGTGGGTGGTGGTGGTGATGAAAAGCGGTAGTGTTTTTTTTATTATTATTGTTGTTGTTGGTGGTGGTGATGGTGATAGAAGTGGTAGTGTTTATTATTGTTGTTCTTGGTGGTGGTGATGGAAGTGGTAATGTTTATTATTGTTGTTGTTGGTGGTGGGGTGATATAAGTGATAGTGTTTATTATTATTGTTCTTGTTGTTGTTGGTGGTGGTGATGGTGTGGTGATGGAAGTGCTAGAGTTTATTTTATTATGTTGTTGTTGGTGGTGGTGATGGTGATGGAATAGGAAGTGGTAGAGTTTATTATTATTGTTATTGTTGTTGGTGGTGGTGATGGTGATAGAAGTGGTAGAGTTTATTATTATAGTTGTTGTTGCTGGTGGTGATGGTGATGGAGGTGCTAGAGTTTATTATTATTGTTGTTGTTGGTGGTGGTGATGGTGATAGAAGTGGTAGTGTTTATTATTATAGTTGTTGTTGCTGGTGGTGATGATGATGTGATGGAGGTGCTAGAGTTTTATTATTTGTTGTAGTTGGTGTATTATAGTTAGTTGTTGTTGGTGGTGATGGTGATAGAAGTGGTAGAGTTTATTATTATAGTTGTTGTTGTTGTGGTGGTGGTGTATGGGTGATAGGAAGTGTAGAGTTTATTATATAGTTGTTGTTGGTGGTGGTGATGGTGATGGAAGTGGTAAGAGTTTATTATTATAGTTGTTGTTGCTGGTGGTGGTGGTGATGAGAAGTAGTAGAGTTTATTATTATTGTTGTTGTTGGTGGTGGTGATGGTAATGGAAGTGGTAGAGTTTATTATTATAGTTGTTGTTGTTGGTGGTGGTGGTGATGGTGATGGAAGTGGTAGAATTTATTATTATAGTGTTGTTGTTGGTGGTGGTGATGGTGATGGAAGTGGTAGAGTTTTATTATTATTGTTGTTGTTGCTGGTGATGGTAATGGAAGTGGTAGAGTTTATTATTATAGTTGTTGTTGTTGTTGGTGTTTATTATTATTATTGTTATTATTATTATTATTGTTATTATTATTATTAATAAACCTAGCAGAGATTTTGTGATTTTGGGCAGTTTTTGTTCTAATTGCAGAACCCAAAGGGCCGAAAGAACAAACCAAAAGATTTGATCATTATTTCACCATGTCCGCTTTTGCCACAATAAATTTAAAAATAATAATATACAAGTCACTATTTTTTAGTACATTTAATGTTGTGAAAAATAAACAAAACAAGATTTCTTACTGCGGTAACTAACATTATTACAGAAAACACCGCTGGGCCCCTGTCTTAAACACCGACACTAGAGACTCCTTCCGTTAGTATAAATACTGTATATATCTTTATTCAGAAAGTGCTAAATTATATCAGCAGTTATACCTGTAAGATCTGTGCTGAATAACATGTTAACTATTAAGAACGTTATGTTTGTGTTGCTTAAACGTCGCTGTTTCCTATCGGAATCGTAGCTCTGATTTGTCTGTCAGATTTTCTGATTCTGCAGGTTTATAAATTTAACAGGGCTGTGGGTTTGAATACATTAATGCCTTCAGTGGGAGTTCGTCTGACTGGACAGGCTGTAATGTGCAAACTGTCTGTGAGTGAAAAAATGAAAAATGACCAGCGTCACACAATCTAAAAGCCTGTAGTGTGTGAGGCAGGCCATGCATCACAGGTTCACCAGGAGGCACGGTTTTAATAACCAAACTCAACCGATTCACTTTGCTGTTGCATTTCTAAGCATTTTAGAAATCTCTGACTTGGAAAGCACTAGACAACAGGAAGGAAGTTGTAATAAACAGAAAGATCGACACCCTCGGACAGCGAAGAGCTCGAACCTGATCATGTGATCGGGGCTCAATCTAATTTAATTCCCTCTTGTGTATTTAATCTGCAGGATAGTCGTTTCAGTGCTGTGGCTGTTTGAAAAGGAAAGAGGTAATAGAGATGAGGTCATCACGGTTAAGAGCAAGCCGAGCCAGTGGTTCATTCACCGCAGAGTGTGTGTGTGTTAATACCTACACTGGGTATAGAGCTCATAACAGTAAGGGTGTTATGTACAGTACAGGTTTACAGTACAGCAGAATATTCAGTAGGCACTATAGTCATGTTTTGAAGGAGTTTTAAGCAGTGTGTATTTATATATGGCAGTGTGTATTCATATATGTATACGTTAAGGTGGTAGAAAATTGAGTAGCCACTATTTATTCCCTTTACCTCACATTCCTTTAAGGGAATAAAGGGTTAAGGAAATTTAGGATTAAGGGAATGTAGGGTTAAGGGAATAAAGGTTAAGGGAATGAAGCGTGATGAAAATTTTGGATTATATGAATAAATGGTTAAGGGAATAAAGCATTTTAAGGGTTAAGGAATTTTAGAATGAAAAAATAATGGGTTAAGGAAATTTAGAATTAAAGGAATAAAAGGTTAAGGGAATAAATAGGTAAGGAAATAAAGCATTTTTTTTAAATTTTTTTTTAAATTAAAGGGAATAAAGAATTAAGGATATAGAGGGTTAAGACAATAAAGGGTTAAATGAATTCGGGATTAAGGAGTAAAGGGTTAGGGGAATTTAGGATTAAGGAAATAAAAGGTCGAGGGAATAAAGGATCAAGAGAATAAAAGATTAAGGGAATAAAGGGTTAATAAAATGTAGGATCAAGGGAATAAAGGGTTAAGGGAATAAAGGATTAAGAAAATTTGGGGTTAAGGAAATAAATGTTTCAGATAATAAAAGATTAAGGGAATAAAGGGTTAATAAAATGTAGGATCAAAAGAGAAAAAGGATTAGGAAAATGTGGGGTTAAGATAATAAAAGGGTAAGAAAATAAAGTGTTAGGGGAAATAAATAATTAAGGAAATGTAGGGTAAAGGGAATAAAGGGTTAGGGTTGGAAACTGATTCGGCTACTTTTTGCACCACACAAATAGCTACTTTGGCTCTGAGTGTGAGGTTTGGCACATGACCACTGAAATGCTGTAGCTAGTTAGAAAAATTTTAACTAGTTTAACATTATTAATATTAATATTAATTAATATTAGCTGCGTTGTATATTGTAAATCCTAGAATTTTCTGTTTTCACCTGGTGGTCATGTAAGGAAAAGTAGAAAATGTTTCATTCTCACATCGGTAACGTTATGTAGCCTTTATGCACTGTTTGGATTAAATTTGACCATAGCATAGATAGCATAGAGCATAGCTTCATAACTTACAATGTAATAGTTTTAACTCAGTGTTTGACCCGGTGACGCAAAATGTGCAAAAATATTAACTTTTTCAGATGCGACAAAATAGTTTGCTGTTCACTGAGGCTGTGCTGGGTTAACGAAACGTAGATCCATTCCAGACTTCAGAGTCGAATACAGAAAAATGGTGGTTTTAAGATTTGTATAAGATTTAAATTTCTCTTCTTTTGTTTTTCTTTTTACTGCTAATTATTTTATAGTATTTTTCAACAATAGGAAAAGAGAATAAAATGGGCGTTTTAATAAATACACAATATAGAAATAAACAATACTTTATTGCATAACAAATTTTTTTTTGTACCGTTAGCTTTGGATTTTTTTTCACTAAATCAAGGCTGTGGCCTTTAAACTGTATTCAAACACCAGGCGCAATTTTACTACACTAACACACACACACACACACACACACAAAACGCAAAACAAAAACTCCTTTGTGAGAATATTTCATGTACTGAGATGACCAGTTCCTCCCTAATGCTCTTGATGTGAAGTGTATGATTATTAGGAAGGAATTTGTGTACTGACCTGAGGTTCCTAATAACACTGGAGACTTTTGTGCGTAAGTGTTACGCAGGTGGTGTTTATCAGGTCCACTTCAACTAGCTTTGTAGGCAGCACTTAGTGGAAAAGTGCACAGAGGCGACACTGAGACCCTGCTCAGCTGTGCTGTTAACATCCATCTCTGTGTGAAGTGATGACAAGTGGCTCGGTGTAACACGTGTGTGTGAAAGGGGGTTTTGGAGACACATGTTGTCAAAGGTTCTCCAAGATGTATGAAGACTCATAACCTTCGGTGCCTAAACAAGAAATGATTCTCAGTTTTTTTTAATGCCAGTAGTTTTTTTTTTATAAATCCATTATTATATTATGATTTTAATAATATTCACAATCCATGATTGTAATAGTGATAATGTTAGTTAGTGATGTAATGTTATTTGTCTAGAACCTACACGGTACATCATCTGCTTATTCGAAAGTAAAGAGTTTTTTTTTGTAGCAGGTAAAAATATCCCTGTGTTGTTGCCTTACAGCAAAATCTATTTTTCTATCTATCTATCTATCTATCTATCTATCTATCTATCTATCTATCTATCTATCTATCTATCTATCTATCTATCTGTCTGTCTGTCTGTCTGTCTGTCAGTCCATCTGTCTGTCTTCCTGTTTGTCTGTCTATCTATACATCCACAACCCATCGATCTATCAGTCTATCCTTTTTTATCTAGAGCAGGTAAAAATATCTGTCTGCCTTGTTTCCTTCAAGCAAAATCTGTCTCTTTGTCTATATATGTCTGTCTATCTTTCTATATACATTCTCTCTGGCTGTCTGTCTACCTACCTTTCTATAAATCGTGTATATATATATATGTCGGTTATGGCACCGATAGCATTTTTTAAAGACAGATTACGAGCACCGATACCTGTGCTTTTTTTAGGATGCCTGTCTGTCTGTCTGTCTGTCTGTTATCATTGTGATTTATTTATAATTACCTTATTAATTATGGTTTTCTGTAAGGCGGTGTTAATGTCTTACTTGACAAGCTGCATTTTCTACAATTTTATTAGTTACCTAATTAATAGAAAAAGTCTCAGACTAGTGGGGGAGAATTTATAAAGTAAGTTCTATGTTATTCTGGTAGATGTGCCACAGCCTTAACACTATTGCTGTTGTATAAGGGGTATAAAACACTGCAGGATTTGCAGTAAAATAAAGTACACACCTATTTTTTTTTTTGCTCAACAGTAACTTAACTTTGCATCGGGCCGCATCACACCTTTCTGCCCTAGATTCATTTGCCACTACAGCATGCCCTGTCATGTTTTTTTTCTTTAGGTCAGATCAGAAAAAGGAAGCAAAAAGTAAAAAAGGGTATATTTAAAAGCCAAAGTCATGGGGGATCCTTGGGGATCTGACGGTCTGCTGTGTGTGTGTGTGTGTATATATATATATACACACACACACAGCGATATGGCACCGATAGCATTTTTTAAAGACGGAGTACGAGTACCTAGTGCTTTTTTTAGGATTATTTGTATGGCTCAAAGGGTTTGCTGCAGGATTGGCTGACGAATGCTAACATTACTGCAAGTTCTCCAGGCTCACCTTTGTGTTTTCATTGTAGATGTTTGCAGTCTGCCCTGCGTGGGTTGTCATCGTTAATTTGGACATATTTCCACTCAGTTAAGTCTGACATTTTGTCCCTGCTGCCCGAGTCTTAATGCACTGAAAGTTCTGCCAGTGATGTCACAAAAGGTGTCAGTCTTTGGTATCAGATTGTTTTCATTATCGGACCTGGCAATAGTATCTGTGTGTATACACACACATATATATATATATATATATATATATATATATATATATATATATATATATATATATATATATATATATATATCTAGATGTCTTTCTCATTTCGTAAAGACTAAGAGAATGTAGGAACTATACAAAAGTTTAAAATAAATACACAAAAATATTTCTGTTATAATTAGTGAATTTGACATTTATTTATAAGCTTGTGGGCATTGCTAGTGTTGGATACATTGCTTTAACCAGAAAGAGCCAGCCTGCAGGATGAAATGCTTGCAATCGTTAAATATATATATATATGTTAAAATCAGTCAAAATAGAAAGTAGGCGGGAAAGTAGGGTTAGCTAATAAATTTGTTACTTCTGCTAATCACGATGATCTCCATATATTTTTTCCAAAATATGTTTAAGTAGTTTATATAAGCGGACAGAAGAAAGTTGTAATAATTTGCCTGTAATTATATCTTGTCATAATCACAACTATTGAGTTATTTTGCTATCTTTTTTTTTAAAGTCCTCTCTTGGAAGATTGGTTGCTGCTGTATCTGTGGCCCATGTAGTAAATATTTCAGCAGCTCCTTATTCACGGCCATGTGATCCACCCATACCCCTCCTTTCTCTCTCTCTCTCTCTCTCTCTCTCTCTCTCTCTTTTCTCCACCTGACACAGTAAAACATTGAGATAGATGGCTGTATTCCTGCAGGATGGCAGTGTGTGCAGTAGCCTGGCCGATAATGCAGTGCTTTGTCATACTGTCTGTAGCGTGTGTGTAATGACCTCTTATTTCTCAGCAGCTGTATCTCCTCCTCACTGCCTGCACAGCTGCTCCCAGCCTAAACTACGCACTCTTCACCCCCATTACTCTTTATTTTATCAGTATTATGTACACACACTATCTGTGTATTAAAGGTTACCTGGCACAGCAGGGTAGGATGTCATGTAGCACCATTTTGTGGTTTTTTTTGCTTAGACGGGTGTTTGCTTGCGGCTGTTCTATGTTACATTAAACTCTACAACTATAGAGGCTGAAATCTAACGGTTAAAAGGATAAGGAAAAGAATAAAGGGTGTTTGAGCATACATGAGCAATTCATCTGCTGTCCACAAGCCTTCCTTCACAAGGCGTGATAGTGTTGGATGACGTTCTCCATCGGTCGGGTATAGGACCGCAGGCCTGGGTGCTAGCATGTGAGCAGTTTTATGAAACAAAGCCTTTACTGTTCAGGCTTGGATTTTGCGAACAGCCGTTATTCGCAATCTGAAGCGAATAGAATAAAGTAGTATTTATGTTTGAAAAGGGAATTTGTCCTGCACAGACAAGAGCCTTGGCAAGTGCAATAAAATTCAGCATAAGTGCGTAGACGAAAATAGGCGAAACACTGTGCCGCATTAAGTGCTGTACAAAATACGCTCATAAGATCCAGTACAATAATGCGCTAAACTCTGGGCTCAAATATCTGATCACATGTCTTTTATCAAATTTCATATATATTTAATTCTTTCCTACAAGAATATCATTATTAAACAAATGTGTGCTTACTATCTACAGCTAAAACTGACATTTAAACAAAATGATATTACATTTTACAGGGTCCGCCCAGCTATTGGAAATATATGAATATGTGCGCATACACATGCTATATAAGCATAGACTTGTGGAAACCTTACCAGCACATCCACATACATGTGAGTCTCTGTATGTTGTAGCATTACATTGGTCCTTCATTGTCATTGTTTTAGCATGACAATACCCCCTGTGCACAAAGCCCCTGAGCTTCATAAAAATATTATATGTTCTGGTTGGAGTGGAAGAACCTGAGTGTTCTGTACAGAGCCCTGATTCTGACTCAACCCCACTAAACACCTTTGAAATAAACTGGAACACCGACTGCACCACCGACCTCCTCACCTCAAAATTTGTGTCTGATCTTACTAATACTATTGTAGCTAAAGAACCAAAAATCCACACATGTCCCACTTCCAGAAGTGTGGTGGTTATTACAGGAGGATTAGTGAGACAATTTATGGAATAAAGTGTTTAAAAAACACATATGGACGTAATGGTCGGGTATTTCAATACTTTTGTCTATATAGTGATGTAATTTTTATATATATATGCTTCTGGTGAAACAGTGTTGTTAGGGATGTTCTTACTCGTTCCTGTTGATGTAGGTGAAGTTCTTACTGTTTCTGTTTGTGTGTTGTTTCTTAGGCTCCCTTGGTGCCAAGCCATGCAGGCATGAAATTTACTGTTCTGGAGACGTTGGATCATATTAAAGAGGAGTTTCAGCTATTCCAGGCTCAGTACCACAGGTAAAGAGGTTAAATAGCACTAGAGGTCGACCGATTATCGGCCTGGCTGATTATCTGCGCCAATATTATATATTGTTATGATTATCAATATCGGTCATTTTTAAAACGGGTTTGCCGATAAAATAATTTAATTTTGAAACATGATGTTTGGGTCTGATGAGATTCCATCAGTCTCTAATGAGTGTGTCTTCAGTGAAGTGTCTTCAATTAATGACAAGATAAAAAACAAGCTCACTGGAGAGCATTCTGAGCAGCTCTGCTTCCTGCACCACAACCTGGTGCTGCTGAATTGAGACAACTAATTGTTACCCATTTTATTACATTTTTATACACATTTTATCAACTCCAGGGGGCTATTACTTGTATTTTCTTGTAATACATGCAAGAATTTCTTGCTTGTTGTTGTTTAGTACTTTATATTTAAAAAAAAATCTATATATTTATCTATTATTTTCACATCACAAAATTCAGTTCAGAGTTCAAGTAAATATTATTTTAACCCCTCTTTCACCCCTGTCCCACCCCTCACTAGACAGAGCACTAGACATTAAGCTGTTGTGCTAAAAACAAAGGAAAATGCTAATAATGAAACAATAAAGATAAATCACACTGAATAGCATTAATAAAAAAAGGTAACAAAAACAAATAAAATAATTAATTTAGTTTAATTAATCGTTTAGAGTTTGCATGTTCTCCCCGTAACCCCGAATTAGGGAATAAGCGGCTATGGAAGATGAATGAATGAGAATGAATCATTTCCAATCAATGAATTATTCATATATTTATTCAGATTATTCATATATTTAATACATTTGCCCCAAATCTTTTTAAAAATTGATGTTTTTTTCCAGATTAAATATTATTTTTCCAACAGGAACATAGGAGAAAAGTCCCCTAAGCCCTTTCCTATAAGTTGGTGATTTTTCTGATTTCCATTGTATAGCTAAACATTTCTTAGCTGCTATCAAAGTCATCTCAACATGGATTTAACGGGGTGCTCCCTGAACTCTTTAGCTTATTGTTATTATAAAATGTTTATTTATTGTAATAGTGGTGGCTCATGGTTAAGGTGTTGGATTACCAACCTGAAGGTTGTGGGTTCGATTCCCAGCTCCACCAAGCCACCACTGTTGAGCCCCTGAGCAATGCCCTTAACCCCCATTTGCTCGGTTGTAATAACAAGGGATATTGTAAGTCGCTCTGGATAAGGGTGTCTGGCAAATGTAATTATTAACACTTTTCAAAATGAAAGCTATGTCTTAAAGCATTCAAAGAAACTTCTTGTCAGAGCCCTTGTTAGACTTAATTTTAGGAATAATTTAAATGTAACATTTTTATACATATCGGCTCAAAATATTGGTTATCGGCTTATTCCATATGTAATAACCGTTATCAGTATCGGCCCTGTTAAACACATATCGGTCGACCCCTACCTATCCTTATTGGTGATTGAACACTGTGCACATTCGCTGAGGTTCAGTCTGGTGCACTTACATTGTACTTGCATCATAGAGACTGCAACATGACTCACTGATGATTTGTTTATTTATTATTTTTGGTGTTTTTATGTGCAATAAGGCATTTTATGCTTGTCTTCTGTGCCCCACAACAGAGTTTTTAAAAACTATGATGAAATGTCATCATCAGTTAAAACACACATGCAGATAGCTTCACTTCCTGAAGCTAAACCACAGACCTGAGTTTGTGTTGCATTTATATTCACAGAAATCACGCCACAGTTTTAGTGCAATTTATTTTGCACCACCTTTCACAGGAGGTCTTAGGTTCAGTAATGCACTTCGCTGTCCAGAATCAGATTCGGAAAGAGCGCTTCCAGTTGTGCATTTTTAAGTAAGATAGAAATAAAACAATGGAAGTGGTGGCGTGTTGGTTAAGGTGTTGGACTGATACCAGAAAGACCGGGGTTCGATTCCAGGCACCACCAAGCCACCACTGTGGGCCTCTGAGCAAGGCCCTTTACCCACTAATTGCTCAGTTGTATAAAAGAGTTAAATGTAAGTCAAGTTCAAGGAGCTTTATTGTCATTTCAGCCATATATAGCAGATGCAATACAGAGTGAAATGAGATAATGTTTCTCCAGGACCCCCTGGTGCTACACAAAACACAGAATTCCACAAAACAACTAAGAGCCACTAAACAGGATAGACATAAAGTGCATGTGTGCAACAAGTCGCTCTGGATAAGGGCGTTTGCCAAATACTGTAAATGTTAAAAGTAAAAGTAAGCAAAAGAGAATAAAAGTTATTGCACATTTTATATAAAAAAATAAATGGAGTATTATTGCACAGAAAAAGTACAGATTTAGGTAGTAACAGTAACAGTCCACATGTCAGATTTCACATTACTCATTTTTCACGCAAACCGTACTCAAATTCGGATCAAACTGCCATTGTGAAAGCGTTTCTACGCTATTTTTATTTCTATTGCTTGTACTTCTGGTACCTTTTTTTTGCAAACAGAAAGATTTCTAGAATGTCCTTTTCAGACATTTTAGCTTTCCTTTCATCGGTGTGACGCACAATGAAAAACAAAACCCCAGTAACTCAGTTCTGTTTCCACTTAGTCTGAAGTTGGAGTGTGAGAAATTGGCCACAGAGAAGACAGAGATGCATAGGCATTACATCATGGTGAGTGTCCTTTTTTATAGCATATTGTTCCTAAATGCAGTTTGGAGAGGAAGTCAATAAAAGACTGAAAGCCAGTTACGAAAATGTAGGGCTTCCTCTAGTCCCCCATTTTTTTTCTTCCATGTGGAACAGTCCATGTTATAGGAGTGTACAGATGGTTATTAATGAATAATGCAGCTTCATTTCTAGTTCTAGTTTATAAATCATTAGCGAGCTCATTAGGCACAGTTTTGTTAGGGAAAAAAATCAGCAGTTAATTTGTCTTTATGTCAAGCAGGCTGAGTAGTTCAATTCATTTGGCTTAGAAACGGCTGATCGGAGCCTGTTTATACAATCACGTAATTCAATCACTTCGCTTCTGTTTTTATTGTAGTACTACGAGATGTCGTATGGACTAAACATCGAGATGCAGAAACAGGTAAGGAACGGAAAGGAAGTAAAGTTATTAAACATGAGTTGGGAGTTCAGTTATTTAATTCCATCGAAGACTCCATATTGGACAGAAACAAGTTGCTGAATGTGATGTAAAGTTGATACATTATGTAATAATCAATACAATTTCTAACCTGACTGATCAAATTTATTGCCATGAAAGAGGAGAAAATTAGTGGGTTTAAACACTGTGTCCTGGAAACTCATATCTAAAGCAAAAGCAGATAAAAATGTTTTCTAAAGTGCTGTTGTACCACTAAAATATAGAAAGATTATCCGTAGGTTCTGACTATAACGTTCTATTTGTAGTTGTTTTTCTCCAATAAACATCATCATCTCATTCCATTTAGTCCTGCATGTCCTTTTATACCTTGAATCAATATTCTAAATAAAAGTATTTCAAAAATATTAATAAAAAAAACTCACCACATTTTGTTTTTAACTGATTTAGTAACATTTAATGTTGTGTAACATTTGAGAAACTGAGCTCTATAAACTAGCTCTATAAACTAGGGATGCACCGATATCAATACTAGTATCAGTATCAGTATAAGACCCTTAACCTCTTCCTGCTCCAGGGGAGCTGTATTATAGCTGACCCTGCGCTCTGACCCCAACTTACTAAGATGGGATATGCAAAGGAACAAATTTCACCATGTGTGAGTCCATGTGATGAATAAAGATATTAAATGATAAATAAGACACCCTGCAGCAATCCCCTGCAAGACTAAAGAAAATGGTAGAAGAAAACTCGAGAGCCATACAAACAATCCTACATCCAAAAAAAAGTACAGGTATCGATATAGGTATCGGCAAATTGCAAGAAAAAAAAAAAATCGGTACGCATACTCTGTCTTTAAAATATTGTATCAGTGCATCCCTACTCTAAGCAATAGTTCCTTCATCCCCATCGCTTTTCTTTCTCTCGAGGTTAAAGAAAGTAGCTTGTCATTTTATTGCGGAACTATGAAAAATCTATTGTTTTGAATTTTCCCTTGATGGAAAAAAGACAGAGATTTTCAGTAGTGCCACTATCACCAGCTGCATTTCATTCGTTTTTTTATTAACATCAAGAGGAGGAAACTATTGATTAGTTTATAGCCTTAGCCGTAACAGAAAGTAATTTGTTTTACAATAACTATTAGATTTAAAAAGAAAGACATGTTAGCCTTTAATTTACAAAAGTAACTGTTGACGATTGCTGCGGAACGAGGGCTCTTAAACCTGTCCGGACACGCCGTGTTTAATTCCTTAATGAAATACGGATGAAAGGATGTTTGAGTCTCTGCCTAAGGGTAGAAACAATACATTTGCACCTTAAAAGCTTGTTTTTGTCGAATATGCGCTTTAAATATTCACAGATTTTTGACGCAACGTTCCTTCTTAAAGCCGAGAAACACAGACTGAGGCAGGAGCGGTACTGCTTGCCCTCAATTGTCATGTTTAATTTGTCCTCTGCTGCGTGATAGGATTTTCTCTGAGCTGTGTGTGTGTGTGGTGTGTGTTTGTGTGTGTATATATCTATGCGTTTTCCTGCAGGCGGAGATTGTGAAGCGTCTCAGCGCTATATGCACTCAGATTATCCCTCTCTTGTCCCAGGAGGTGAGCAAAATTAATGGCACGCACACAAACACACACACACACACCTTCTACTACCCAACATTAAAGCGTTACTTACTACACCAGGCTCTTTTTCTTTCTCTTACAGCTATTTAGACATTAATTATTTACAAGAGAGGTGGTCATCCACACATCCTAATCTCCCGTCCCTTTTATCTATCAATATTTTATGCAGCTTTTTTTTTTTTAACCAGGCAAACAGAGAGCATGCTGGGGTGATTCGAGCTATAATACCCTAAATGAGTCCAGTAGGAGCCATAAACGGAAATAAGCTTGTTTGGCTGAACTGATCCAAATAGACAGCATTTCTTAAGTGATGTGTTCACTACACACACATGCTCACTGGATATCTTGTGTATTAATTAGAGTTTTAATGAGCACAACAGTTCAGATCGGGGCTAATAAATGCATTTGCTGCCACGTTGTAGATTTCTTTATCTAGACAGCTGAATTGTAAGAGCCAGACTGAGATCGGAACGGAAATTTATTACACTGCACCAAAAAACTCACAACAAAAGAAAAAAAAAGCATATCAGGTCTTTTTACCCCTTTTATTATTTATTTTTTTAATGACAACTAAATTCTAATAACGTATAATTTTGTATGCTTTGAAAATTGCATATTTTTATGTTTTAATTTTACAAAATTCCAGTAACGTACCGCGGGGTTTCAGTCTGAGCCTTCAGTAAGCAATTATAAACTGCTATTTATTGTTAATAGGCCACTTATGCACTTCTGGTTAGATGCTAACTGCATTTCATTGGCTGCATTTCAGGTACCTTGCACAATGACAATAAAGTTGAATCTAATCTAAACCACATACACACATCTAACATATATCTGTTACAGCTAATGCAGCTATATGAAAATAATGAGGAAAATTTATCCATGGCTGACAGTACATGGTGCTTGGAGACTCGATGTTTACGAGCTGCATTGAAAAAGCCCGAATCAATGTCCTTTTACTTTATTATTAAAAAGTAAACATAGCCAGCGAAATAGTTTCTTGTGCTCGGTGCTAGCTATTAGCTACGTATAGCCACTTATACTTACAATCTTAAAAATAGCGCACAAAAACTTTTCTAGCCTTTGTTGGTGAATCCAGTTTTGGTGTAGTTGTAATTGTCTGCAAAAGGGTGTCCTGTAAAAGGTGTTTTTTTTTTTTTAAATTGATGGACAACAAGATCTGATGTAGCTCTGCCGGTAACTGTAGCTGTTATTCAATTTTCATCCAGTTTCACGTTTATACCTTAAAAATTCCTGATAAATGCTGGGAGAAGCATTGGGCACGTTGCTAGATCCAGAAGGCGGGCTGTCACTGAATGTCAAAATTTAATTGGCTGATGATTCTGTCGCTAATATTTTGCCACAAATCAAATTTGATGTCTTTTAACTAAAGGCTAGTGCAATCTTTAGTGCTTCTCCAGACCTTTATAACGTAGGATATAACAGTTCAACCTCAACAAACCTGATCATAGGCAATTTTATAGACATTAATCTTCTTAATTAATCTTCAAATCAAAAACATTTTTTACAACTTTACAAATTTATTCTTTAATATATAATAATCTATAATATAAAATATAGATCCAGATTGTAATTAAAAACCTTTTTTATATATATTTATATATATTTTATAATAATAATATGCATTCAAATCCATCTAAAATTATGAGTTGAATAATAAATACACCAAGTCTGACAATTTTATGCATATTTTCTAAATGTAAGCTTCCTGTTCTGTTGTTCTGTTATATAAATGTGTTTAATGTCATCATGTTGTTGTAGTAACAGATATTAGACACCATTTTGAAGCTAATAGATCACAGAACCACGTGTCATCTCAAACCGAATATCTTGTAAATATTTTAAAGACAGTTTCTTGATGAAAAGTTGTGGTTAAAGTATATAATTTTATATTTATGTAGCATCAACATCAGGTGGCTCAGGCAGTTGAAAGGTCCAAGCATGTGAGCATGGCTGACCTCAATGCTATCATAGGAGTGAGTATGTTATTTCCCCCTCTCATTTACCTCACCAATCACACATCGATATGACCATCAGGCATCTTAGTCCGTCGTTTTAGCTTTTTTAATTTTTTGCCTGCTTTCTTAGCAACAGCAGCTCCAGCACTTGTCCCATCATGCTCCAGGCTTTCCCCTGACGCCACACCAGTCAGGCTTGTCTCTCGGAGCAGGAGTTGGTCTCATGGCCCTTCCAGGAGCTTTCCCCTTTCCTCCACATTTGGTACCTAAAGATGACATCACTCACCCAGAATCTGTGGATCTTAGAGGTACGAACTAAATGATTTTGAAGTAAAAAAGATTAAAGATCTTCATTTTTGGGGGTCTTGAGGATCAAATAAAAAAATCTATCTAACATTAAAACACAGCTTGTTAACAGTAACAAGCCACAAGGTTTTTGCACTGTTTTGTCCAAACTGTGGAGACTGTTTGTTGCATGAAGTTTCCAGAAAGCCAGTCGTTAAATTTCAACCAGCCTGACAAGAACAACAATCTTGAAACTAAAGTTTAAAAAAAAAACCCTTTTTTATGTATAATGTGATCGCTGAAGTGCTTTTGCTCTGTCTCTGCATGATGTAATGTGTTGTGCTGTTTTTAAACGATTGGCTAATAATCATGCATAAAGGTACAGATGACAGTAGAGTACCAGTAGACATGTAAAGATATTTGGTGGCCATTTTGAAAGTAAAAAATAACAATGTATAGACTTTTTTTTTTTTTTTTTTACAAATTCATTCATTCATTTTTTATACCCGCTTATTCCCTAATTCTGGGTCACTGTGATCTGCTGGAGTCTATCCCAGCCGTCTCTGAAAGGGCGAACAGCAGAAGGAGTACATCCTGGACAGGTCGCCAGTCCATCACAGGGCCACACACACTCACTTCTATGGGTAATTTAGAATCACCAATCAACCTAACATACATGTTTTTGGACTGTTGGAGATAATATGGAGAAACCGGAGTAAACCCACGCAAGCACAGGGAGAACATGCAAACTCCACATTGTGAGGCAACAGTGCTAAGCATTAGGCCACCGTGCTGCTCTTTTTAACCAATTGTTCGTAGAAACCTTTTGGCAGCAATTCCTTTTCCATAATTAGGATTGTTTAACACAACTCGTTGTGTAAATATCGATACAGCCAACTATAGCGATATTTTTGTCACAGTAGAGTATTGATATTCTAATCTCTAGTGCGGATACATATGTAAAGTATAATTAAAACTGGTTTATGTTAATAGTTAATTAAAACCCTCGAACGACTTCCTCACTCATGTAGTCGTCACTGATACATACGACCATTGTCTTAGAAACAAGCCTGGCAGAAAAAAAATAAGAGCTTGTCGTGATACGGTGATATATTGTATCGTGACCCATGTAACATTATATGTATCGTATCGCGAGGCCCTTGCCGAAACACAGCCCTAATTTTTGTTAAATTCATAAAAATAATAATAATAATAATAGGAATAATAATAATATTATTATATTATAGCAAAAATCCTGAATTTATTCATACAATTCCATATCTATAGGACAATCACGCTTAACGTTCAGTTAGCCATATATAAAAGTGTTCTAAGCAGTATTGTAGTATATAATCGAACACGCTTTCTCCTCCAGTGTTTTACTATGACATGACATGACATATTAGACCTTATTAGAATAACTTTTTCTTGATTTCTTTTTGCTTCTAGATGGTGCTCCTAACAGGGTGAGTACAACTCTTATATGTATCATTTAATGACCATGAAAAATATACTCAGTAATACATATTTAGCTTATACATCTGTGGTAAATAAACACAAATAAAAACAGCAAGTAAATGGGTGACTTTGTGTTTTATAGTTAAAACAAATGCTAATAATATACTTCTAAGTATTAACCCTGACCCTGATAATAGCACTGTATTGGTCAGTGTGCAGATGATTTGACTGCTGTTTCAGAACTTAAAGCCATATAAATTGTTACATATACTGCAGAAATGTCTTGTTGATTTTATGTGTGTAAGCAACTGTTTCATTGTTGTGAAACTGTTGTGGCTTCTTACAGGATCATCAGTCGGGTGCTAAATGCTCTAGTGCACATAGTTTTAGTGTCTGGTGTGGCATTAGGCTGGTTTCATATTGCTTTTTATCCCTCTCTGGTCTCCCATTGGCTAGTGAAGCAAATTGGCAAACATGCTGTAGACGCTCATGGGTTACATATCTTACTGCAGTAAAAAAAAATATATATATATATATATATATATATATATATATATATATATATATTGTGCTTATATATAATATTGTGCTTATAAGTCCTGTGTTATAAAGTCCTGTGTCATATCCAGGGATAATTATGTGAAGAATATTACAGGTCAAATACAGGAAATAATCAACCGATTTAATCAGCGATGGAACAAGTTGATGCAATCAATGTAAACCCAAGTTACTGGGAAGTGGTAGCACAGGCTAGTGCCCCCACTAGAGATTTTGGGTTCTGCAGTGTTACCACTAATAAAACAGATCTCTAGTGGCCCACAAAGTGCATGAGTAAACCACAACCCCCCACCCCTTAGCGGTACCCCTGCCAAACTCCTAGTCACTTAGTTGGAAGATAAATTTTTCACTGGAACTAAGAGACACAAACACTGTTTCAGCATGACAAAGCTCCTTCTCTCTATGAAGACATGCTGTGCTCTGATTGGAGTGGAAAAACTTGAGAATCCTGATTCTGACTCAACCTCACTGAACACCTTTGGGATGAACTGGAACATTGACTGCACCCAGACCTTCCCACCTTAACATTAGTGTCTGAGTTCACTAATACTAATTAACTAAATTAACACAAATCCCCACAGTCACACAACACAATCTAGTAGAAAAGCTGCACAGAAGGTTTAGAGCTTATTATAGGTTGATGGTTCAAATAACACACATAGATGTGATGGTCAGGTGTCCCAATACTTTTGTATTGATACAGGTGGTTGTATTGTATTGGGGAAGTTGTAGCCCAGTGGTTAAGGTGTTGGACTGATACCAGAGTATCAGAAGATCAGAGTTTGATTCCCAGCACCACTAAGTTACCACCGCTGGGTCCTTGAGCAAGGCCCTTAATCCCCAATTGCTCAGTTGTATAAAAGTGATTAATGTTATTCACTCTGGATAAGAGCATTGGCTAAATGCTGTAAATGTAAATGTATTGTTCGTATTATTTATGATTATTTATGACCTATGCGGTGTATAATGTGTATGTCCTATGTGCTATGTTTGACAGAGTTTTTCAGACTCAGCTGCAGTGAGTCAGTGCGTGAGTCAGAGACTTCCTCTGCCTCTAGGCTGCTTGGCCGAGTCTGTGACAGACAGCAAGAGAAGCAGTGCAGAAGGAAAACCTCGAGTTCCCACACCACGGGTACGGCTCCTGCTCTTACACACAAGCTTGCATGCAACGAAAAAAAACGTGTCACATCCGGGGTTGATTGACTCATACATTTTCTTAATAAGATCCTGTTCATGAGAGCGCAGCTTTAATAAAGAACAGTGTGCCAGACTAATGTCCTCCAATGAAAATAAATGTGTTTGGTGTGTGATGTCTGCACTGGGGATATAAGAGGTTAATTTGCACTATGTAAATCCTTTATTTGAATATCGGATGAAATATTCAAATGTTAATCCTTAGACTGTCAGGCTGTGAATTCCAGGTTTGTATGTTAGGAAATCGGACAAAATAGAGTCAAGATTCGAGAGTTTATTTTTATGTGATTACAAGAAAAGTCTGTTGTACCATACAATAATTTGTTTACTCTATGAGTCCTCCCAGCTCTCTAGAACATAAATAATAAGAATGGGAAGTGTTGGCTTATGGTTAAGGTTTTACCAACTAACTACCAACCCAAAGATTGTGGGTTCGATTCCCAGCTCCACCAAGCTACCGCTGTTGGGCCCCTGAGCAAGGCCCTTAACCCCTAATTGCTCAGTTGTATAAATGAGGTAAATGTAAGTTGCTCTGGATAAGCGCGTCTGCCAAATGCTGTAAATGTATTATTAGTGCTATGTTAACATTGTATCAGAGGTCAACAGGTGTTGGACAGCTAACTGAAAGATCAGGGTTCGATTTCTAGCACTACCAAGCTGCCACTGCAAGGCAAGGTCCTTAACCCCCAATTGCCTAGTTGTATGAAAAAAAAAAAAGAATGTAATTCACTCTGGATAAGTGCGTCTGAAAAATGCTGTAAAAATAAAAATGGGAAGTGGTGGCTTAGTGGTTAAGGTGTTGGACTGATATCAAAAAGACGGGGGTTTGATTCCCAGCACCACCAAGCCACCACTGTGGGCTCTTGAGCATAGGCCCTTAACCCCCAATTGCTCAGTGTATAAAATAAGGGTGTCTGCCAAATGCTGTAAATGTAGACACTTGTTGTTAATAGGTCTGTTACATATTCAGAGGTGTGTTTAGGGTTGATTGGCACCTTTTATAGATCACTGGTTTGCAGTAATGGGGATGGGCGTCGTTCGCAAGCCTGATAGCCTGAGCAATTGAGGGTTAAGGGGCCTTACTTAGGGGCCCCAGCAGTGGTAAATTGTTTGTGCTGGGAATCAAACTAGATCTTCCAATTAGCAATCCAACACCTTATCCACTGAGCCACCACTTCCCCAGAAACTCGTTCCCCTGATCAACAACCCAGAGCCTTTAACTGTTTAAACTACCACCACCAAACTGCAAATTCCGAACTAAGAAAATTGCCGTAGTTATTTTAGATGTGATTATTGGAAATCTTGGTGAAGTTTGGTCTGTAGTGTGGAGCTTAAGGTTAGTCATACAAAGCACGTTACAAGTCTCTGAATCATCACAGAGGAACTGACAGTTAAGGCCGATTTTACAGGAAAGTGAAGGCGAGACAGACGTCCCACAGACATA
The DNA here is from genome assembly GCA_005784505.1 of Bagarius yarrelli. Taxonomy (NCBI): domain Eukaryota; kingdom Metazoa; phylum Chordata; class Actinopteri; order Siluriformes; family Sisoridae; genus Bagarius; species Bagarius yarrelli. The sequence goes on along the minus strand of VCAZ01000092.1, from coordinate 8,922 downwards.
ACATCTGCTTTAGTTCTTTCACTGTCAGTATAAGAATTAATTCTCAGACAATTCTAATGTATTCCATACACTCGCACACACTCAACATTTTCCTACTAATAAAACAATTACACACGCAGGTCAGGTATTAAATATAGACAGATGTTATTGCGTTTTTTTTTCCATTTAAAACATACAGAGAAACACAAGCACATGCACTAATGCGTACACACACACACACTTAGTCACGTAGTCATACGGACACCCACACACACAATATTACAAATAGTGAACAGGAAAATGTTAGAGAATAATGTCAGTCATTGAAAACCTTTTGGTCTTATGCTGATTAATCGAGCATTTGTGTTAGCAAAATAAATTCTATAACCTCGAAATGTTATTAAACAGAATATCTTTTTCTCGTTTTACGAGATACTAATGAAATATTAAAATGCCATTTTAGAACGTACAAGCATCTTGTGATTCATACAACTAGATTTATGCATTGAAGAGAATATTACAGCTTTCTTTGCGAGCATGTCTTTAGAATACTGATGTCACCTACCGGTGAGAATTTCCCAGAACATGGATTTGAGTGTAAAAAAGTGGTGGATGGTAATACATAGACTACCATTTTGTACACTGCTCGGTAGATTTTTACAGGAAACAAGTTAAACCCAGAGAGTTAGTGACTAACACTGAAGTAGCCTCGACTTGTAAAATTTTGTAAAATGTGTGTCTATGCTGGTTTCCTCAAACGTCAGTGGGTGGATCCACCACCATGCTGTATTACTCCGAGGTGTGAACGTGTGTGCATCTCGCCCTGCGATGACCTGGTTTTCCGTCCAGGGTGTGTTCCTGCATCATGCCCAGTGTTTCTTGGACAGACTCCAGATTTAGCACCACCACCTCCACCACCCTGACCAGGATAAAGCACTGTACTGAGGTCGAATGAATGAGAGCATTGAGTTTTAGTGCAGATAAATGTCACTAGACAGAAATAAAAACCCCTAAATAAAAATTCCGGGGCACTGCTATTCCTTATATAGACAGATACAAGCGTAATGATGAGAAAGGAGGATAATTGATGACATTTCGCTTCTTCCTCTAGGACAGAGACGTGGAAAAAAATGAGGACAGTTTGAAACGGGACAGCACTAAAGAGGTACGGCCTAATTATTCTGTTTCTGCCTCTTCCTCCATGGCCCTGGCCTAACGTCTACATCCTGTCTATAATTATAAGCCACAGTCGGGACATGCTCGAATTATCAGCTTTCACAACTCAGAGCAAAGAGTAATAATACAAAAATAGCAAGTTTGCACCCACAGATCTACTTTCCCAGAATCTAATTAACCATCATTTTGTGCTAATTAACCAGTACAAAATTTACAACAGTCTGGATTAAAGGCAGTATTTAGTTTTCTTATTTCTCAGTGTTACATAATATTTGTGTACCGATTCTCTATTCTGGTAGTCTCGATTAGCCTGACTTTCAGACTGCCAGCAAAAGGTCTGGACTACATAGCAGCTTTAATGGCCAAAGAGGGGTCTAACTGGCAACCAATCACAATCTGTTCTGTTCAGTGTCATAAATTCAACCAGTGACATTCAGCAGACATTCAATAAGCAGTTTAAGCAGCTTAGACTGCTGTTTAGTTGATTTATTCCCAGAAACTCTTGTCAGTATTTCAGTTCTAAAAAATATTTAAGCATTAACAGTCCACAGAAATGTGTTTAAGGTTGATCGGCAGCTCTAAGTTGTATGTAGACACACTGCCATGACATGTTGCTATCTTGCCCAGTAAAATTATTAACACAGCTAACTATCGCTATTTTTTTTCTTTACAATAGTCTATCAATAGTTTAACCTCTAGTATCGATACGTATTTAAATTAGGGTTTAAACTGATTTCTATTTACGTTAATATTTATGTAAATCCCTCAGTACGTGTCAAACGACTTTCTCCTCCGCGCCTGTAGTTGGCGCTGACACATACAGCCATTGTCTCAGAAACAAACATGGTGGAGAAAATATCAGAGCCTCCAGCTGTGACCTAGTTCTGTTTTTATCGATTTGTTGCAACGTATTGCAATATATTGTATCGTAACCCATGTATCGTGATATTTATCGTATTGTGATACCATCGCCAATACTCTTTCCCAGCGTGTCTCATCTCTTGAACTAGTGTTAAAACCTCTGTATAGGACAAATTCTACAGAAAATGAATAGATAAAAGTGTCGTAATAATCATGTGCTTCACAAATGATTTGCTTAGTAATCTGCAATCTTTCTTTTTATTTTTATGACTTAACATTACTACCGTTTGTTGGCACGGAAGAAGAGCGTGTCTCCAGCAGCAGGTTCTCCCAAGTCTGCTGAAGGGAATGGAGTGGACAGTCGAAATTCTTCCAGAGAGGTCCGATCCCCTTCCTCTGGCTTTCCACACTTACACCCTTCTAACCAGCACAAGAGTCCACCTCAGGTACACACTGAACTTTCACACAGCATATAGGATTGTAGGTGAATTTGCACACAGTACATAGACATGTAAGACAAATGCTTTCCTGCTAAATGGTGTAAATGTTTTCTGGTGACTGAAATGGTCAGCGTAGACAAGTGGCCTTTGTTCAGCACTGCTGCAGTGGAGAAGTGGGTGGAGAAATAAATGTGATTAGCGAGGTTCTTTCATGCACATTTAAAATACTGGAAAAACCCCTCAAAAGCTATTTATTAGATTGCCAGACGGGTGACTTGATAGGAATTTCCTAGTAGTAAAATGGAAGTAAGTTGGAAGACAAACGACAGTCAGTTTTTACTTTCGCTGACATTATAACATCATTTTATTAAAAAATAAACCCAAACACAAGGGATAGCACAGTTATAATACTCTTATATGGGTTTTTTCTGGTAAGACTTTAGTCTAGAGACCAAGTCTAACTAATAACTAGTTAGCGTTTGTATTATTATTGCAACGCTTGTATTTTCATCTTTTACTGTAGTGTGTAAGTAGGAAATATTAGTTCACATTTCCAAACATTTATTTTGCCATTAATTGTAAAACTCCAGTAAGATTTTTGTTTGGAAAAGATAGCCAGTGTCCACATATAGATCTGATCTCATCGTCATAATCATCATCCAGTCGGTCTAGAAAGACATAAAGAAACAGAACAAACTGAGACTGACTAAATCCAAAAAGAACTGCGCCAACAGAGACCAAACTGCAAAGCTACCACTGCTCCTGCTCAAATGGTTAAGGTGCTGAGTTGCTGATCTGAAGACCAGGAACACCTGGATTCAAGCCCCACCACTGCCAAGCCAACCACTGTTGGGTTTTTAAGCAGGACCCTTAACCCCTCCTGCTCCAGTATCATAGCTGACCCTGCGCTCTGACCCCAACTTACTAAGATGGGATATGCGAAAAAAGTATTTTATTGTGCTGTAAAAAGTATATGTGACAAAATAAAGGCATTTACATTTACCTGAAAAACTATGTCCAAGTGCACCGGGCAAAAGCTGCTTTAAACACAAAGTATGTCACAACAAATGTTAATATAATTTAGTTCATAGAAGTTAACTGATAAAGATGATAATGATTTGATGATTTAATGAAAAATGATGACATGATTTGTTACAGCTTCCTTATTTTACAGCATTTTTACATAAGCGGCTAAACATTTTACCAGTAACTGTAGCTTTGCAGGTCGGATTTATTCCATCTCAGTTTGTTCTGTATTTTTATGTCATTCTAGACAAACTGGATGATGATAATCAGATGATGATAATGATGATGATGAGTTCAGAGAACTGGCTGTTGTCAGACTCCTTGTGCAAACATAAATCTCACTGGATTATTACAAATATTAACAATATAAATGTTTGGAAATGTCTATATTATTATTATCTATATGTCAAGGAAGTACAAGAAGTGAGTAAGTGGTAGCGCAGTGCTTAAAGTGTTGGGACGCTAATTGGAAGATTGAGGTTTGACTCCCAGCACCACTAAGCTGCCTCTGCTGGGCCTCTGAGTAACACCCCTAACCCCCAATTGAGAGAAATGTAAGTCGCTCTGGATAAAGTCGTCTGCCAAATGCTGGGAATATGTGCCATATGTGTTGATACAGAGAACATGAAAGATGCAGATCTCGATGTACAAACACACAGAACACCGAAGGGGTTTCTTTGTTTTATTTTTCTGTATCTGGTTGTCCAACTGTATTTTGTAAAAAAGGAAATATCTGAGTCAGGAATGTGGGCACTTGTGTAGTCTTCAGGTAATACGTCAGCCTTTTTTCTAGAAGGTTTACAGCATCTTTTTCAGCAAGAAGATCATGACTAAGCACAGATTAGGACCAATTGTTTCTCAGTCTCGCACCTCTCGGTTTTTTCTCTTGGCTCATGACAGTTGTGATAAATACCACTTGAGCTGAATGAGCTGGAGCTGTGAGAATAAAAAACGTGGACTACATAAAAGAACAGGCAGAATTCAGACCAGAAAACATCTGGATGATCCTGTGGGTATCTGGGCACTACATCTTCTAATACTTTAATTTTACAGTCTCTACTCAATGCACACTGTAGGTTTGATCTAATTGGTCCATCTCTAGTTCTTAATAGGACGGTAAAAAGTCTCATTGCGCACAAGTTTGAAGCCATGTGAGGGATCAGTCGCTGGGTTTCAAGGGGAGGCAGTAAACGGATTGGCCTATGCAGTTGGGTCAGGTCATAGAAGTGAACTAGCTTCAAATCATCAGGGTGTAAATGCACGTGCCAAGTATGTGCCCATGCCTCTGAGGAATCCGCCCCATACCATGATCATGCTGTTTGTCAATGCTATTAGGTCAGTCATTTTAATTAGCTTTTTATCAGAGAATAAAGTTTTTTTTTTACTGGCCTTAAATGGTGTCCTGTGAGATACATGGAGCATGGCTTTAATCTTAAACCCCCACATATTGATCTGCCCCACAATTGGTTTGCCATTTCTCACAAGTGACATTTTCTATAAAGAGGCACATTAATCAAGGTCTAATCCAGGTTATGCCACGACGCAATACATGGCCAGGAGTCTGGGACAGCATGATTGGTGTTGGTCTCTCAAGCCAATCTTCTGTTAAGACACTTGTTAGCTTGTATAGAGAAGGGATGTTAGTCCTGTCCTCCAATTGCATTCATCCTCTTAATATTAATACATTTACATTTCTGGCATTTGGCAGACCTCCTTTTCACATTTATCTAGCTGAGCAGCTGATGATGAAGGGCCTTGCTTAGGGGCCCATCAGTGGCAGTATGGAATTGAACCCCACATTCACCAGCACCTTAACCACTGAATTACCGCCAAGTTACCAGTAGTTCAAATCAATAAGTAAGAGTGGATTGGGAACTCAGACAATGTTAAAAGGTGAAGAAAATCAGGAATCATCCAGTTAAAAGCACATGCTAAGCAACATCATTTGGTAAATAGCTCGTCCTTAAATATTACAACCATCACTTTATTGTCCAAGTTTTGTTTTAGGAATGAGTGTTAATCCTTTAATCATTCTTACAGACCTGGCTCAGGAGTTATATCAAGCTTTTCCAGACACCGTGTCAGCGCTGTGGTAAGTTTCTGCAAGATGGCCTGCCTCCCACCTGGAGGGACTTCCGTACCCTCGAGGCCTTCCATGATACCTGCAGGCAGTGAATCTGCAAAGTCCACAGGACTCACAATTCCCACAGGGCAACAGATGAGCCGGGTTGTGTTAAAGACTCTAAATCTATTGGGGCAAATGGAAAAGCTTCAATAGTCAGGGTTGGTATAGACCATTGACACGCTTGTACGGGTTTCTGTATAATGGAAGACTTGTTTTTACTTTCATTATTTGTTAAGTTGCGTTTTTGTCTCACTAACTGTCCATCCCAAGTTTCACTGCCAGAACTGTGTTTGAGATGTCAGTGAACATTAACTAGTGTTTCAAAACTTCTTCTGTAAACTCGTGCCCTACTTACTTTCCGCTTCCTTTTTTTTTACTTCACTCGAAAGTATTTTTCTGTAGTTCTGTTTATAAAGAAAATATGTTCAATCTTTCATAAGTCGCTGAAAAAAAGTTTTTTTTCTTCTTCTTTTTTTTTTTTTTTTTTTTTTTTAATAAAGCATCAACTGCTACAACTGGGTCATAACGTCACATTAAGCCTAATCTATGTTCACGACAGGTTTTGTGATTGGACAGGAATTGCTTGTGTGATGGTGGGGGTGTTTTTTTTTTTTTTTGTATGCCACATTTTGATGTAATAAAATTTGTCTTTCTTTTGCAGTTCTGTTATTATTTCTAAAAACATTTCATCTAATAGGTAAATATAAAAAGATCCCTTTGCCGTACTTCTTGCTGCCGTTATTTTTGCTGCTACTGATGTGTATATTCTTCCAGTCGAGCTTTCCCGGAGCTGTTTGCTTTTATGTTACTCGCAATTGTGTGTATAAAACAAACAAGCATCCACATTCACAGTTGCAGAATAAAGACGCAAAGAGAGCCTCGAGCCTGCAACTCAGGATTTTTCCACTGCCGTGACCTAGAAATTATACCCTCCATAAATAATTTAGCTAAAGGTGAAAAGAAGTAAACCAGGATTAGTGCAGGCAGCACAAAGAACTCGTCGTTAGTTTAATAAGCTGGATTAACACAGCGCCTTTTCCAGATTTGTTATATGTTTATTTTGTCCAGATTTTAATTATTACATTTTTCTTACAAGTCAAAGTGCAGCATATCTAACATAATATTTAACAACCCAAGTCTTTCCAACTGTCCCCATACATCCTCCTGCCCTCTAATTATATCTTTTTTAATTGATGGTGTAATGTGAAGCTCATGTTCTGATTTCGTCTCTTGATATGGCTGACAGCATATCTGGTGTCTCCGTGAACTATTTTAAAGATCATTTTAATTTAACAGGGTCACATGACATTAGGACTCTATCCTGTCCCTTCGAATGGAGAGTAGGACCGTAATATTTTTTTTTTTGGAAGGTAATGTGCTGAGGGTTGAGAGACAGTAGGAGTCTCATTCTTATCTGAGGAGAATGGCTAGTATTCGGGGTCTTCCTCAACATTACTGTCCGTCCCAGAGACATTTTCCACCTTTTTTTGAAAATTATACTGAATCTATATTAGAATATAATGAATAGTGAATTAATGTCTTTATATGTTTTATACCTAAAAATTGACAAGTTGACCGCAAGAAACACTGATGCTACAAAAATGTGTGGAGGACATTGAAAAAAATAACGTGATGGTAATTTGATGTTTAATCATTTTTTATTAATAAATTACAAAAAAATCATTAAATGTGACGCAAATAAATGATGTCAGTTATATATTTACAGGGAAACATTAAACGGTGTCGAATTGAGCGCTTGAATAAACAGAGAGATTTTAATACTGTGGATTAAAGTTGGAGTAAAGATTCGAAACATTTTGGGATGTGCTGGTATTGGAAAATAGATTTTTTTCCGTTCGGTACACACTGCTAAGGAAGAAATATGTTGATGTATGAAATGAACTCCCGACTCATGGGTCTTTTCATGGGCGATTTACCATCACATTTCATTTGCAGTTAGATTTGGCTGAATGAATTGTAAAAACTTACAAACATAATCGTTTTGTCCAGTGTTGATTGACTGACCATAAAACTGTCCTTAGGCTTTATTATTATGTGGTTTTATTACAGGCTGTCACAATTTTTATTTAACACACACACACACACACACACTCGATATAATTCATGCAGCTCAGGCTGAAGAAAAACTCTTTTAGTTCTTCAGCCTGAGCTGCATGAACTATATCTAGTGTGTGTGTGTGTGTGTGTGTGTTGTGTGTGTGTTAAATAAAACGTGTCAGATGTTCTAAATAAAGCTTTTTTTTTTTTTTTTTTACTTTGCAGTAGATGTGCGTCTTTTGTGTGTCGTGTTACTCGCGCTAATCAGAGGTTGTTCTGGCTGTGTGCTACAGCATCCCTGTGCACCTCAGCTTCAAGAGCATCAATAAAAGCACTCAGTACAACTTTGGAAGCTGCCTGAAAGTCACTTCAGTTCCCATCCTACGCAGGGTGACATGAGGAGTTTTGTGCTGTCAAACTTTAAGAAAGCAGGTGGGTGGGTGGGTGGATTGACAGGGATCTGGGACTTCTTAACCTTTCTTACTGATCCCAGAGCCACTAACCTCGCATCAGACTGATCCCACCAGAGCCACCAGCCTCGCGCATCAGGACTGATCCCAGAGCCACCAGCCTCGCATCAGACTGATCCCAGAGCCACCAGCCTCGCATCAGACTGATCCCAGAGCCACCAACCTCGCATCAGACTGATCCCAGAGCCACCAGCCTCGCATCAGGACTGATCCCAGAGCCACCAACATCGCATCAGACTGATCCCAGAGCCACCAACCTCGCATCAGACTGATCCCAGAGCCACCAACCTCAGACTGTACCACCTCGCATCAGAGATGATCCCAGAGCCACCAACATCGCATCAGACTGATCCCAGAGCCACCAGCCTCGCATCAGACTGATCCCAGAGCCACCAGCCTCGCATCAGACTGATCCCAGAGCCACCAGCCTCGCATCAGACTGATCCCAGAGCCACCAACATAGCATCAGAACTGATACCAGAGCCACCAGCCTAGCACTCAGACTGATCCCAGAGGCCACCAACCTCGCATCAGACTGGATCCCACGCCACCAACATCGCATCAGACTGATCCCAGAGCCACCAACCTCGATCATATCCAGACACCAACCTCGCATCCATCCAGAGCCCCAACATCGCATCAGAACGATCCCAGAGCCACCAGCCTCGCATCAGACGATCCAGGGCCCCAACCTCGCATCAGACCGATCCCAACCGCCACCAACATCGCTGTATGATCCCAGAGCCCCAACTTGCATCGTAGTGATCCAGAGCCACCAACCTCGCAT
>VCAZ01000094.1:1733692-1903692 GCA_005784505.1 Bagarius yarrelli | reverse complement strand
AATTTCTTAGTATTTTGTCCAGTCTTATTGTTCGTTCCTCACACACTCGTCTCTGCTTCGTCTCGTTCTCTCCCTCTGTCTGTTTTTCTCTCCATGGGGGTGAATCCACTCCGCTCTCTCAGACTCAGGTTTTGTATGAGATTATAAAAACACATCCCAGAGCCACGCTGATAAAACTGTCATTCTGATAGCGAGAGTTGTGGAAAATAGAATAAATATCTGCTTTTCTTTGGAGGAGAGATATTTAAATCCCCTGTGGATAATCAGAGCAATGAGGGAGGTGATAACAACAACAGCAACAGCAACAATTAACAATTAGAGTTTTCGTTTTACGTTGCTGGATTTATTTTCATTTAAAAAAGACATTAATTAGTTTGGGGATGTGGGTGGACCACCAAGCGCTTACTATTTAAGATCAGTTTATTTTCTCTAGTTCTATACTTACCAGGACATGAACACTATCATAATTCCACTGTGGGCGTGTCCTAATTCACATAAACACCATCAGTCCATTGTGGGCATGTCCCAATCCAAATAAACACCATCATCAGTTCACTGTGGGCTTGTCCCAATCCAAATAAACATCATCAGTCCACTGTTGGCATGTCCCAATCCAAATAAACACCAACATCAGTCCACTGTGGGCATGTCCCAATTGAATAAACACCATCATCAGTCCATTGTGGGTGTGTACCAATCCACATGAACAATATCATCAGTCCACTGTGGGCGTGTCCCAATCCACATGAACAATATCATCAGTCCACTGTGGATGGGTCTGAATTCAAATAAATATCATAATCAGTCCACAGTGGGCATGTCCTAATCCAAATAAACTATATCATCAGTCCACTGTGGGCGTTTCCAAATTCACATAAACACTATCATCAGTCCCATTGTGGGCGTATCCCAATCCAAATAAACACCATTATCATTTCACTGTGGGCGTGTCCTAACCACCTAAACTTCGGCATCAGTCCACTATGGGTGTGTCCCAATCCACATAAACACTATCATTAGTCCACTATGGGTGTGTCCCAATCCACACATTGTAAATGGTCCCCATTTAACAGAAACAGCATCATTGGCACAGTTTGAGTTAGTTTATAGCTAATATTTTAATGTTTTTGTCATGTTTGTCTTTGTGGATAATTACTATAGTCACCTATACATATGAGTAGCTTGCTTTTTTGACTCATAACAAGATCTTGATCTAATGAGGTCCAAAAGGTTGTAGAGCATTGGCCTAGCGTGCTCCGCATATGGTTAGCATATTAGCCTTAATGGCTGTGCATTCTTTATTCTGCTCAGATAAAGAGATGCAACGCCCGGCGCTCTGACCTGACAAAACTAAAAATTTAAACACGCTTAAAAACCATTTGAGTAACGAGCTCTTGTCCCCATCTGGGTGTTTTGTCCCAGAAAAAGTCTTTAATATTCCACTAGGGGGCGATCAAGAGCTCTGACGATACGATCAACAGCCACATACATTACATTTACAGCAGTTGGCAGACACCCTTATTCAGAGCAACTTACATCTATCTCATCTATACAACTGAGTAATTTGGGTTTAAGGGCCTTGCTCAGGGGCCCAGCGGGGGTAGTTTGGTGGAGCTGGGACCTAAACTCACAATCTTCAGGTTCATAGTCCAACACCTTAACCATGAACCACTATTTTCCCATTACAAAACAACAAAAAGAGTAAACGTTCATGAAACTGCACAAGATTTTACTAAACTCGTGTGTGTGTGTGTGTGTGTGTGTGTGTGTAAAAAAGTTTATACTGATTTGTGGTTTTTCTTCTTTTCTTATTTTTCCCTGTCTCTTGTCCTTTTCTGTTTCATTTACTTCATTTCTTTCCTTTCTTTCTTCTCTTTTTTTTCAGTACGTATGCGTGTGTGAAAGTGTGTGTGAGTGTATGTGTGTGTCGCTTCTTTAGAGGAGTGAGTCATTTGTTTTCCATTCGGAATGACATAAAAAACCTCACGCAATTCTCAGTGACATTTATAAAAGATAATTAGACAGAAATGTCACACACACACAGGGTCGGACCTCGACCCAGACCGCACCTGAAAAACAATCACCTATTTTGTTTCGTTTATTCTGTGTGTGTTTGTTAAGTGTAAAGAGTATGTGACCTTTCAGGAGGCGTTCTGGGTTCAGATCATATTAAAGTTCTAAGGGTCAAAAAAAAAAGATTTAAAAAAACCTTCCACTTCTCTTTTTTCTTTTCTTTTCTTTTCTTTTCCTCTCTTCTCTTCTCCTCTCTTCTCTTTTCTCTCTTCCTCTCTTTTTCTTTTCTTTTCTTTTCTCTTCTCGTCTTTTTCTTCTCTTCTCTTCTCTTCTCTTCTCTTCTCTTCTCTTCTTTCATTTCTTTTCTTTTTTTCTCTTTCTTTCTTTTTTCTCTTCTTTTATGTTCTTCTCTTCTGTTCCTCTCTTTATTATCTCTTTTCTTCCCTTTCCTTTCTTCTCTTCTCTTCTCTTCTCTCTTCTTCTCTTCTCTTCTCTTCTCTTCTCTTCTCTTCTCTTCTCTTCTCTTTTTCTCTTTCTCATTTCATTTCATTTCATTTCATTTCATTTCTCTTTTCTTTTCTTCTCCTTTCTTTTTTTTTTTCTCTTCTTTTATGTTCTTCTCTTCTGTTCCCTTCTCTTTTATTCTCTTTTTCTTTTCTCTTTCCTTTCTCTTCTCTTCTCTTCTCTTCTCTTCTCTTCTCTTCTCTTCTCTTCTCTTCTCTTCTCTTCTCCAAGTCAACACCTCCTGACCAATCAGAAGCCAGGATTCAGTATCATGGGGTCATTTCAGGTCTCTGTGTTGTAGTCTTTCCTGTTTGAACCTTTTCGGTGTTTCCCTTTCTTGAAAAGTCACTCTGTGGGTTTTGCTTTTTAAATTCATTCTAAGTTTGTCCATTAATTTTCTAATAATTCGAATAATAATAACAACAATGCCAGATATCTTTAAATCCCTCCTCGATCCCCCGTTCATGAAATAGAGCGTAAAATCCAGCAAACAAAACCCAAACAGTTTTTATGCTCCATTATAATCTCATCAGAAATCAGCAGGATTCCCCCCTTAAAGTGGAGGCAGAATTAATTAGTCTAATTGAGGAAATGAGGAGGAAATGAATGATTTAGCAGACGTTTCCTCGAGCTAACACTGCTGTCTTTCTACTAACAGAGCTTTTTTTTTTCATCACGCCTCGCCATGCTTTTCATTACGCTCGCCAAACCCGGGCTGAACATCTTCTCTGTTTGAATCCTCACTTAGCGACTCTGTCAAATAACTTTCAGCGCTGAAGAGAATCCATCGTATCCCAGCCGAGATTAATGGCCTCCAGTGTATTTTGTTTTATTTGTTCCTTTAGTCTTTTGGGACGAAGCGTCATGCTTGATCCGGATAACAATTAGTGTAAAAAATAAAAGCTGTGTGGCAATAGAAGTGAACAGGGAAGTTGGATGAGGCAGTAGAATGAGGAGATCTGGCAGGTAATCCTGCACATGAGACAGAAGAAAAAGTGAAAATGACAGAAGCTGTATTGGATGATTAATATTAGAAAAGGGCAATAAAACAGGTTTTTTATCAAACCAGGTGTAGTAGTGGTAAAAGCATGAGCAAAGGGGACAGACAAATAAGTGGAAGAAGCGGAAGAGTAATTGAAATGGGTGGAAGGTTCATAAACTGGTTAGAAAGCATGTGGAAGAAGCAGAGAAATAAGTGTAAAGGGGCAGTTTGATTTAAAAGATCTAAGATTGGGCTGAAGAACCAGAGGAACCAGATGTAAAAGAAACTCAGGTATGGACAGGAGAAGAAAACCAAGTGGCAGAAGCCTGGGCAAAAGAGGCAAAAAACAATAGTATTCTGGGCAGAGGAACTGAAGAAGGGTTCAATTTCCAGCACCACCGAGCTGCCACTGCTGGCCCCTAAGTAAGGCCTCTACCACTCAGCTGTAAAGCTATAGAAATGAGTAAAATGTAAATGTAGATTGTACGTTTTTGTAAATCCTTACCTTCATAAACATCTGCCATGTCCCCGTACTCTGATTGGCCAGAAGGTCTGTAGAACAACATCTCTGACAGTAGCACAGGTTTATATTAATACACTCACCAGTCTCTTGTTTTCTCTTGTCTTCTCTTCTCCTCTCTTCTTTTCTCTTCTCCTTTCTTCTCTTTTCTTCTCTTCTCCTCTATTCTTTTCTATACTCGTATTCTCTCTTCTCTTCTCCTCTCTTCTCTTCTCTAATCTATTTCTAAGGTTCAAAACCTAATTTCATTTTTTAGCCTCAGTTTAAAAAGCTCCTCCCCTTTTAGGACCATCTCCCAGTTCTAACACTTTATCCTGGCTCACAGCTTTAGAACTCTGTTTCCCAGTTTTAAGATTCAGAACCTTTCTTATTGTCATAACCCGGTTATCAGTTTCCAAACCCTCTCACATTGGTTCAGAATCCAGTATCCCAGTTTACAGTTGCGTGATCATTTTCCATATATCCCAAAATGTTTCAAAATGCTCTTCAAACAGTTTACAGAAGCCCATTCCACACTGTTCTGAGTTTCAGGACCCTCTTCTCTTAGGTTCAGAAACTTCTTTCACAGTTTAAGAACCATCTTCCAGTTTTCAAACCCAATTTTACAGTTTCCACCATTCCCACCATTTGGAACTCGGTTCTTATTTTCCGAACCCATTTCCTGTTCTAACATTTTATTATGGCTTAGTGCTTTGGAACTCTCTTTAAAACCGCCTTCTATACTTTTCCTGTTTTTCAGCAGCCCCTGCTGGTTTCGCTGTAATATCTTCTTGAAGCGATGATGCAGTGAACACTTTTTATTTCTCGATGACCTCAGAACATAAAGGTTATGTACAGTAGCCTTATTATGCAAAGATTAGTTATTAAAGTTTGGACTGCGCTCCCGTCTAATCCCCCGAGGACTGAGGTTATAAACCATGCAGATTTCTGCACGTAGCATGACAGCAGTGTTAGCAAGTCTGAGCAAGTCTGAGCTTCATTAAAGCTGTAAGCTAATTAGCGCAGGAGCGTGACTTATCTGTAGTGATAAGAAGTGAATTATGGTGATGGTTCTGCTTAGCCTGCTGTGGATAATTAGGATTACTGTAATCTGTTGTAAAGGAACTCTGGGTAATTAACTCTGATTAAAAAAATTATAACCATTCTGTTACGGACATGTGGTGCAACTTCCTGTTTTAAAGCACAAACTGATTTGGGTTTTAAAGAGAAACCGGAGATTACTGTCTCCTATAGACTCTCCTATAGATGAAAAGTCTGGAAAGTTCCTGAGATTATTATCAGCAGGTTATGAAAATATAAAACCCGACTTGATGTGTGGTAAAGATTAAAAAAAAAAAAAGAACAAAAAACAGGAAGTAGAATGGTGATGGGAACTATCAAAGTCTTGTCTTCTGCCTGACCTCTGCTGGGAGAGAGGAGATGTGTTTTTTTTAATGTTAATATTGGTATCAGAAGCTAGTTCTGCATTACATTTTTTAAATCACGGCTCAGAAACACTATCTGTCTGTCTGTCTGTCTGTCTGTCCGTCCATCCGTCCATCCATATACAACCCAAATTGCATTAAAATGAATACTAAAAGACTTTTAAATCACGAGTCAATATTTTATTTACAGTAGAACATTGATAAGATAAATGATTAAACTGAGAAATTTGACTCTTTTATCCACTAAAAGAGCTCATTTCAAACTTGAAGCCTGCTACAGGTCTCAGTATAGCCTGATGCAGGTTTCCAGCCGCTGAAGAGTTTGTGGTCTTTAACGTATTTTTCATTAATGATGTGCCAAATGTTCTCTATAGGTGGAAGATCTACAGGGCAGTTTCTGTAGAGGGTGCAGCTTGGTTGAGTTCTTGGAGGTTGAAAAAGCCAATCAGTAAATGCGGAAATATCCTTAATTAATTGTAGTAGACTTCTTAAATAAGACGGTTAAGAATTCTCTTCATGTTTGGGAGGTTCAGAATCCCACAGTTTCAGGAACCAGTATTTTGTTCTCAGTTTCAGGACCTTCTTATAGTTTTACATTTCATTTAAAGGTTCAAAAACCAAGTTTTTCAAGTTTAATTTACATGTTGGTGGTAAAATTGAACATCTATCTGTCTGTCAGTTTGTCTGTCTGTCTGTCTGTACTATGAATTCTAGTTCTCCACTCCAGTGTTTTATTCTCTTTCAGAAAAACCGTTGGTTTGAGTCGAGTATCTCCTGGTTTACCATCTGTGATCTTGTGTCGACCGTAACAGGTTTCTGGGCTACACATTCATACAGCTCATGATCTCGTATGCGCTTAAAATGTAATGTGTGTGTGATTTAAGTTTTTTTTGTAGGTTTAGTCGCAAAGGTTTCTGTATACGTGGGCCGTGTTTGAGATGAATTGCTTTCAATGGGAAATGAATTAGAGAAGCAAATCTGTACACAAGGATTTTTCTTCCTCAGGCTCGTTAGACACATAGTGTTTGACTTAAAGGTCAGTGTGTTTTATTTTCTAACTACAGCCATTAATACGCTTACCAATGATGGGAGATTGGTCGCATGAACGATGCTGGCTAGATAAAACAGCACTGTCTTTTTTCCTGAGAAGATTTAAATGGCAGGCTGTTTGGATTACGCAACTCTGTCGTATTGTAGTTTAGACCAATTATTCAAACAAAGTTTTAACTTCTTCTCATACACAGAACAGCGCATATATAGGGAACAGCGCAGCCTACAAACATGGCCGCCATGAACTAAACTACAACACCCATCAACAGTTGATCTCACGTGCAGAAGCTCACTTTTCTTTTATTTAAGTTATCTGCCTTTTATTTAAAATGTCTTTTTGGTCACTGCTGCTCTTAGCCAATCAGAACACAAGATAACATTTACATTTCTGGCATTTAGCAGATGCTCTTACCCTGAGCGACTTTTTACTGTTTGCCCTTACTCATTAGCTTCCAGTTACTAGTCCAATACTTTATCCACTACGCTACGCTAGCACTTTTTTTTTTTTTTTTTTTTTTTTTTTTTTTTTTTTAACATTTTTCACGATTTTACTCTAATTAGACTCTGGATTAGTCTTCTGAATGGGCAAAGGGTAATTAATATGTTCTGTTATGGAATTTAAATATGTGTGCGTATTTGTATTAAATATGTGTGTGTATCAAATATTGACATATTCATATAAGGTCTGCATGTGTGTGTGTGTGAGTGTAAATATATGATACTTATCCAGATATTTAAGCCTTTTTTCTTATCGTATATCGCTTCTGTAATAACAGCTTCTCCAATATATGGCATTATTAACTAAAATACTTTATTTAACATAACAGTAATTAACCAACTATAAGTGCTCATTAAAAATTGTTCCTGTTTCCTGTTTTACTTTTCTGAGTTATTTAACAAAGGCACTTGAATGACAGGGCGTTTTTTTCTTTTCTTTTTTTATATTTTTTTATTTCTTTCAGTTTTACACCTCTTTTAATCAGAATAACTAATCAAAATGAATATAAAAAAAAGTTTTTCAGTTCAGTGCTGTTATTGTCATTGGATCAAAAACAGAAGAAAAACAATAACAATATCTAGAAAAATCAGCATCAGAATCTGTTCTCAATAAACTCAATATCAGATAATCTCTAAATTATACAATCGATAAAATATATAATACTTTTATTTATAATTTTACAATTAACTCGAACTGAATGGTGCACATGTTCCGGTTCTCCTCTTGGTTCTTTAAAGGTTCCTCAAGGGTTTTTTAAGGGTTGTCTGGGTACCTAATGAACAGTTAAGGTCATTAACTGTTTCACTTCTATATTAAAACATTAGTGGCGGTATTTATACATTTTTTTAAACAAGGTCAGTATAAAAGTCGAGCTGCTTGTCTGTCTAAAGAAGCATCCGGAAGCTCGGGTCAGGGCAGCTTTTGTGTATTTTTGATTTGTAATTGAAAAAGATGGAGATGATGTCATGCACGGACAGATTGGCTCTGCGGGTCTCCATGGCAACGCTGGTTGCGCCAATCCAGCGGTAATTGCTTTCAAACGGATGCATACTTTTACCAAATTAACCTTTCCGAAGTGCTGGAGACGGATTAATCTTCCACTGGGTGACTGTTAGTGTGACTCGGCACAGTCACAGTCAGTCTGATTAATGGCGAGGTTAGGAAGACACAGCGTTTTTTTCTCTACTCAATCACCGTTTTAGTCCTGTCAGAGTTGTCCATCCACCCATCCATCCATTTAACAATCCATCCATCCGTCCGTCTATTTATCGAGCCATTATTCATTTACTGAAGCTGTTTTTAAAATAGGTTTATTGGTTATCGAGAGTCTATTTAAGGGGTCCTAAGACAGCTGGGGGTCACCCTGAATAGGGAACCGACAACACACTCATTCATACACCACCCACAATTTAAAGAGGCCAATCATACTATAATGCATGCCAATGGACTGGGGTAGGTACCTGGAGACATCCTTAAGGCGCGGGGAGAACATTAAGACTTGATGCAAAAACAGGACTCAAATCCATAATTTCAAAGGTAGGAGTCCCCAAAATACCCCAAAATGGGAAACAAAATAAAATGGCACCCTGATAAAGGCTCTATTTTAACCTTTAACAGACATAGACAGAAATTGGTGTAGAGAAATACTCAGGTACGAGTGGATAAGCAGGAGTTATTCTTATCCTGAAGAGAGTTGCCCTGTAACCCTCAGACGTCAGAAACTACAACAAGATTTCACTTCTTTCTTTATTCTCTTAAGTCTTTTAATGGACCATCAATCAACTGTCTGTCTGTCTCTAACAGAACACTTTTCAAGATTGACCCGAATTAATGGCTTTAAACTGCCACAGTCCACCGAGACTGCCTGACCTTTTACCAAAACTACATGCTAGTAGATCAGACGAACCGTAATCTGTCCTTTCCCTTCTTGACCTTTTAGCACAATAAACATGTCATGTCAGCAGTTTGGAGGTTCAGTGAGTGAGGCAAATGTTAGTAGCAGTCCAGAAATACTATAAGTGGACTGGAGAGCCAGAAAAGGGGTCCAGTGGTTCAATGTATCTAGAAAAAGAGTCCAGATGTCTAGTTAGTGGTCCAGAGGTTGATTAAGCTTTTCATTGGTTCAGTCAGTAATTCAAACATCCAGTCATTTGTTCCAAAGATCTAATCAGCCAACCAGGGGCCCAGAGATCCAGTCAGTGGTCCAGAAATCATATCAGTTGTTATTATTATTTAAGTTCTATGATGGCAACAACAGTCCACCTTTGACTAAAAGTCCAAACAGTGTTCTATAGGTCAGTTGTCTTAGCATCCAGTCAGTGATCCAAAAGTCGAGTCAACATTTTAGAGATCCAGTCACTGTTCTATACAAGTCTGGTCAGTGGCTCAAAGGTCCTGTGAGTGATGCAGAGTAACTCAGAGTTTATAAATTCATAAAGAAGACAGTAAACATTTGTCATTGTTTGACTTCATAAACAATATAATCAATAAACATACGGATTGGTGGAACAGTGGTTGAAATGTTGGGCTGCTAACCGGAAGATTGTACCACTAAGTTACCATTGCTGGGTCTCTGAGTAAGGCCCTTAACCCCAAATTTCTTAGCTATATGTATAAAAAGAGATAAATGTAAATGGCTCTGGATAAGGGCATCTGCCGAATACTGTAAATGTAAACAAATAAAATAAAAAAATGTTTCGAAATCTAGAGTTAATGTTTAGTGAGGATAAGGATGATAATCATCAGTTAGTAAGCAGACTGTAGGCCCTGGATCTGGTCTGGGAGACCCTGAGGACCAGTCTGAGAAGCACTGCTTTAGGGCAGAGATGGATCAGCGGTCAAGATTCTTAACTATGCACCAGATGGAGAGGAGCTCAAATCTTAACACTGCTGAACCTGCATACCGACCTCCGAGAAGACCTGAACACGGTCTATGGCGACCAACACTGCAGCAGCCAGTTCTACAAATTTTTGGCTTAACACTATTCATCTACACACACACTTCTCTCTCTCTCTCTTTCTCTCTCTCTCTTTCTCTGTATCTCAGTCATTTAAAGCTAATTGAATTTGCTGCAGCTCGTCATGCCTGATTTAAGACGTGAACGGAACAACTGTGCTTTTCATTTCATTTCCACGCCACTTTGTGAACTTGAAAGCTATTAAACTGTTTAATTTGAAATTCCACCTCTTCTGTCTGCGTAAGATCTGATTTTCTCTCCATGATAACGTTGCTGTGATGAAGTTACAAAGAGCTTCACTGCTCTGAAGCAGGAGTAAGGTTTCACATCCCCAGCACCCCTATCAGTGTTTCCTCCCACAGACTCTCAGTCACACAGTTCTATTATTTCATTATTCCTTTAATAAGAGACTCAAACCCTGTTCCAGCATGACAATGTCCTTGTGCACAAACTTCCTGATCTCCATGAAGACATGCTGTGTTCTGATTGGAGTAGAAGAACTTGAGTCCTGATTCTGACTCAAACCCTTTAAACTGAACACCTTTGGGATAAACCGGAATCCCAAATGAACCCCAGACCTCCTCACCCCACATTCGTGTCTGATCTCATTAATACAATGCCCTTAACAATTATTGGCACCCCAGGTAGGATGTGGTAAAAGCTATAAAATAAATGTAATTTTTATTGCAGAAGCATAAACTCACATCGTTTGGGTAACGTTCTGTGTTTTCTGCCCTCCTTTCTACTTTACATGTGACACCGAAGCTGTTTAGAAGTCAAAAGGGGGTTTAATTCATACTGATAGTGTTTAATGAGCTGAGTTTTGGTGTGATGATGTCTTTGGGGCTCGTCTGTATGGTGGGCTGATGTGACACGGCCATCTATGCTACTCGAAGTGTGTGTGTGAGAGACACTGAATGTTCCTGTCATGTTTAATAAAGGCGAAATTGCTTGGGAAGAAGATTTTAGAGCTTCACAGCACACTCCAGCACAAGAAATCACTTCCAACGACTGGAAAAGAAGGTCCGACTTGAGCTCCTGAGCTGAAGGTCAATTATCACTGGACCAGAACAAAAAACACAAACATGACATCACAGGAGCCTCAGAGGAACATTAGCCTAAAGCTAGACTTTGTTCCTGGGTGAAAAAAGAAATTTACACTCTTACTCAAAACTTCCTGTCTGAAACAAGATTTCAGAAAAACTCTTTCTACACACACATTGTTTACACACATTCTACACACACTTTATACACACACTTCTACACACATTATATACACATTTCTACACACATTCTGAACACTTTTTACATACAATTTCTACACACAGAGTCAGAACACATTCTACACACACATTCTACACATATGCTACCCACACACTCCTGTTCTGTGGTTATGTTTTTCATGTTAACATTAAATTAAATATTTTTTACTTGCCTTTTATGTCTGTCTTTTACTTCCTTCCTTTCATCCATCCATCCATCCATCCATCCATCCGACTATCCAGCTATCCGACCATCCATCCATCCATCCATCCATCCATCCATCCATCCATTTATCCACCCATCCATCCATCCATCCATCCATCCATCCATCCATCCATCAATCCATTTATCCACCCATCCATCTATTCATCCACCTAATCCATCTATTAATCATCCATCCATCCATCCATCCATCCATCCATCAATCAAGTTATCCACCCATCCATCCATTCATCCACCTAATCCATCTATTAATCATCCATCCATCCATCCTTTCATCCATCCATCCATCCATCCATCCACCCTACATCCACACTAATGTCCTTGTTTTTTTGCTCTTCTTTATGTACTCATGGTGTGTTCTGGTTCTAATTGATGAGAAAGACCTGCACCTACATTGAAATTGAATTCTTTTCTTTGTTATTTTGGGTTTGGTGGTTTGAGTTGACCAAACACTGTTAAGGGTCTTCTTCAGGGGCCAATGGTGTCAGCTCTGCAGTGCTGATACCTTCCAAGCAACAACAATCTACAGCCGAAGATTTTATAAAGACAATTTTATTGCTCTCCTTAACCTTAGCACTGACAATAAAATCATTCTTTCTCAGACCTTCTCATGAACCTTTCCAATGAGAGCTAAGGGAACTGAGTGTAAATGAGAGTGTTTGATATGACTGTGGGGACCTAATGATGCTGAAATCATTCTTTAAAAACACCGCCGGATTCTAAAAGACCTGCAGTATTAAATCAGTTTTAAATAAAAGTCTTTAGTAAGATGTTATGTGGAGTTTCTACATGAGTGGTTTATAATTCGCACTTTTACATCATCACCACTTTTAAAATGATATTAAAATCTCACCCTGTCTCTCACCCTGAAACTGTTTAAATGATGCTGTTGTAATTATGTCTCCGAGCGTAATGAAAGACGGCTTTCGGAGCTTCTGGAGATTAAACTCTGCTTTTTATATCTCCGTCGTAAAAAAAAAAAAAAAAAAAAAAACTGCGTGTCTCATCCTGTTGGAAAGAAGAGAAATATGATGTTACACTAAACACACTGTGACGACACCCTAAATTATAAGAAGAATCATGATAAGATCAAGCAGTGTTCAAAAATATAATAAACTTTCCTAGATTCATAATAATAACAGATTTATTGCTGAAATAGTGAGATATCAAATAGGACAGATGATGTTTTAGTGAAATAACCAGTGAAAAATTATAAGTTTGGTGAGATGATGCTGAGTTTTGAGCCTTATTTTCTTTAAATAGGAAAAATGTGTATTCATTCATTCATTCATTCATTCATTCATTCATCTTCTATACTTGCTTATTCCCTAATTCGGGGTCACAGGGATCTGCTGGAGTCTATCCCAGCCGTCTCTGAAAGGGTGAAAGGCAGGACGGGGACACCCTGGACATTTTTATCTGAAATCAATAGAATAATGCTAATTATGGGATGTATACCCTGCTCCCTGCTCTTACAGAAAGTTTAATGATTTAAACATGCCATTTACACTGCGATAAACATCTGCTACTCGCTTGATACATGAACAATGTAGTTCCACTTATTAATTTATCTATTTATTTATTTGTTTGTTTGTTTATTTATTGATTGATTTTTTTATTGATTTATTTACTTAAATGAAACGTTAGTGAATTTTAGAGCAGCTGAAAAGCAGCACACAGTTAAAGACCGAAGGGAACCAGGGCCCAACACAGCCGCTGATTGATTAGTGACTCTTAATAATTACTTAACCCATCCACACACACACACACACACACAACACACACACACACACACACACACACACACACACACACAGTTTCTCTGTATTGTGCTTTTATCTGTGTAAGTTTGTCACCCTTCTCTCCAGGGAAATCACACACACACACACACACACACACTGAGTTACAGTATTTCTGTCAGGTGAAATGGAAGTGATGTGTGATTGATGGTTGAGAAAATCGCTGCCGCTGCCTGCGGGGGTGAAAACGGCACAAGGTCTTAGTTGCAAAAACATCAATCACACACATACACACACACGCACACACACCAACAAACACACACTGTGTGTGAATATATAAAGAGATTGAACTGTGTTTAAACTGCAGTATCACTGCTGTGATTTAAAGCATTAACACTGGAGACTCCTTACAACGCGTGAATTAACATCTTTATTAACGCTGTGATGGAAGACATGTCCTCAGAGCGATTTTCCAGCAGGGCCGGAGCAGAACCTGCTACATCACCAACATGTGACTGGAATCTCTCGCTATTTCTTGTCATCTCTCTGCAACTCTGCAGTTGTTTCTCTCTTATCATCTCCTCATATACGCACTTTTATATAACGCTACTTTCTGGTTATATTAGAATGTTGCTGGTGGTCCTATTAGTAAGGAAAGCATTGGTCTATTCTGTCCATCACTCATGAACTGACAGATTTCATCCTTTTTCCTTTTATTTTTATGGCAATTTTTAAAATTATGCTTCTCAAACTGTGCTCTGTGGTGGAAGCTCCGCCCACTAATTTTCATTGGTTCCTACTTAGGACCAGCAAAGGTGATGGACATGAGGTACAGCGTCTGGAACAGCTCCACCTTCAGACATTGCCATCGTCCTGCTGACGTTTTAATCCGCAATAACCAGCTGATGAACAGAGAGTAAAAGAAACTCGTGTTTGTCAGGAGACGTCATGATGGAAGACAGAGTATTTAAAGGTTTTTTTTTTCAATTCTGCAAGAGCGTCTGTGCTGATGCCTCGATAGGACATGTCTAGTAGTCCTTCCAGCTTGTCCACCATTAAAGAGACCAAAGACATAAAGGGCTTAAAGGATGCTCTCATGTTAGAAAAAAGTAACTGGTTTAAATGTTTGAGTTGTTGCTCTACTTGACCACTAAAGGGTAACATGGCTTCTTCTGGAGCCCTGGAGGACACTGTATAAGCGTTTGTTGCCCATCAGCTTGCCTTGCAATGCTCATATGTAACAATTTCCTATGTCTCAGCTTTGTCCTGGGTTGCCAAAGCTAATTGATTTAAGCAAATCAATTTATTCTATCTGTTATTACTGTTGTTGACTCGTCCCCAACACACGCAATTCTCAAGCTGACCACAAGATGGCCATAAATCGGTGAATGTGAAAAAAATAAGTTAAATATCAAAAAACAGGTTATCGGTCAATCTATAGTTTTGACTGTGTCAATAATTTTTAAGCGTTGATTTCAGTCTTGGAAAGAAATAACGACGTAACGTTTTTGGTGTTGTTATCAATTTGTTCGTAAATGATTGCAAATTCCTGTCGAATGATTCGAAAGACAATAAATTTGCGCTGTGTCTCGTGTGAATGGGTTCGAAAAATGAGTGTCTGTGTTTTAATTAGCTCCGAGTCAAAATAGCGTGAAATTAAAAGTGATTATTGGCAAATTAAATACAGTTGGATAAGACGCTCCTGCCCCCCCCCGCCCCCCAATCACCCCACACCCCCACCCACCAGTGCCATGTTTGATAAGCAGTGTTTATTAGCAGTTGGCTGGGATATAAAATAAGGCTTTGTTCAGATTCTTCTGTCCTTCCAGAGGGAAACATGTCTTCTATGGAAAGATCACTTACCAGATGTTTCTGTCATAACATTTCCAAATGAGCTCCACACCCTTTTTACCATACAGTCCTGGATCACATAATCATTACTCTCATATGACCGTCTCATATTTCCTGCTTATTATCACCAGCAATACACACACAGTGCTGACAATCAGAGCCGAAGCTCAGCCGCACCTCCATCCCGTCTCAGATTTGGACAGAAATCGATTTTTGTTTAAGCAGACGTCTGTCCCGCCGTCCGGCAATCGATACAGAGACGTATTACGCCACAGATGTTATTAACTGTACAGAGCAACACATCCATTTTTTATTAAAGGACAAATGAAGAAACGCCGCTGTTGTTGGCTGGTACTGATGCAGCACCCGGGGCCTCAATCCAAACACTGCACAATACGAGAGTCCAATTTCTCATGTCTCTAATGTCCTCTCTTGAAAGATTACTATTTGATCAGAATGTTTTGGAGCTGTAACTTTGTTTTCGGACATTTTCAGGAGTTTTGTTTCAATAGAAAAGAAAAAAACGCCGCCAGCGAGGAGTTTTCTGGACCGCCGCTTCATCAGTCCATCCTGTCGAGCAGGAAATTAAAAGACGATTTTCTCAACTGGAAATTGAGCTTTAAAACTAACAATGAATAAAAATGTTCTTTTTCTTCTGGAATTGAAATCAAAATTATGTTTGATTATATTATTTCTATCCATGTGGATATTTTTTTAGCCTGTAGTTTTCTCTTTCTTAAGATGTCTGTCTTCATTTCTATCTCTATTATGATCAGTCTGTGGCTCGGCCCCACAGCAGCAGGTGCAGGGGGACACAGGACGGCAGGACGCCCAGCATGAGGCTTTTAATCCACTCACACACTGGCAGCGTTTCAGAGGAGGATTAAATCCTCCACTCGTGTGAAATGATGGACGCAGACTAGACAGATTACTGCAGCTCTAATCTCTCGCTCTCCGGCCACCCCTACGGGTTCCCCTGATGAGAAACAGACCTCCAGCCAGACGGACAGGATTCTGTCCAACGACCTCATGTATGAGTAGAGGTTCTAACAGGGAATTTTAAAACCCAAGCCAAAATCTCTCTTCCGCCCTCTAGTGGTGGTTGAGTTACACACATAACCCCGCCCATTTCATACGGAAGTAAAGTTTAAGTAATATTGTGCACACTCACTCATTACAGACTGACAGGCAGATAGACAGACAGATAAAGCAACAGACAGACAGACTAAGGGAGGTCTATCTGCACAGGAAAGAGACACCCATTTCGACCTAAAAATGGCTTTAAATCTGCACATTCGTATCTAATACTTCCTGTCAGTAATGTAGGTCATTGTGGGGTAACAGTTGGGTCATCATGGGGTAACTGTTGGGTTACTGTACGTTACTTTTCAGGTACTTTTACTCAGTGTTAATCCGTAAGATGTCTATCAAACAAACAGGCAGGCATATGATTAGACTTGAAATTTAAAGTAGTGTGTGTGTGTGTGTGTGTGTGTGTGTGTGTGTGTGTGTGGCTCAGGGTTGTAACTTATTAAATTTAAAGTTTAACACACATCTGTGCCAGTAAAATCTCCCTCCTGTTTCTCCTCCTTCTGCAACGCAGCCTGTAATCGAATTAATTATCCTGCTTAACTTCTTCCTAAGACAGAGAGAAAGAAAGAGGCAAAGAAAGAGAGAGCAATAGAGAATAAGAGAGAGAGAGAGGGAGAGAAAGAGAGAGAGAGAGAGAGAGAGAGAGAGAGAGAGAGAGAGAGACAGAGAGAGAGAGAGAGAGAAAGAGGCAAAGATTAGAGAGAAATAGAGAGTAAGAGAGAGAGAGAGAGGGAGAGAGAGAAGAGATAGTGACAGAGAGAGAGAGAGAGAGAGAGAGAGAGAGAGAGAGAGAGAGAGAGACTGTCCTGTGTTGTGTGAGTGTGGCGCTCAACAGTGGTGTAAAGAGAAACACCTATTAAACCTTTGACTCGTACTGAAATGACAGCCCTCCTGTGTGTAAGGAGTGTGACGAGATATGAGAGGTGTGTGTGATTTGTCTCACACAGACAGACAGACAGACAGATTTAGGGAAGTGTGTGTTTGGTGTTTGAATAAACACATGCTTAAATGACTGAATGAGTTATGTTTGTACAGGAAGACACTTCAGTGCAGTTATTCTCATCGAGTGGCAATGAACGCTTTCAGAAAACAGACGAGTGAAGTAAGAGAATAAACACACAAACACACACACACACACACACACACACTCCAGAAACTCATCAGCTCGACGTCTTTAAACTGTTTTGACAGTTGGACCCAACACTCACTGTCAAACCACTAGGGACAGTGGTGGCTCAAAGGGTTGCTGAGTTGTTGATCTGAAGACCAAGAAGACTAAGGGTTCAAGCCCCACCACTGCCAGTCTGCCACTGTTGGGTCCCAAGAGACGTCCCAACTTTTTTGGAATTCAGGTTGTACTATAAAAGTATACAGACAGACAGACAGATAGTCAGTCAGGATAGACAAAGACAGATAGACCAACAGATTGATCTACAAGACAGGCAGTCAAACAGACAGGTAGACATGCAGACAGACACTTAGATAGACTACAGGCTGAGCTCAGTTTATCAGCCTTTCAACCTCTGCTCCAGATGTGTTCCTGCAGCTGCATCCACTCTCACTGCGCAGGTGTGTGTGCGTGTTGTGTGTGTGTGTAGTGCTGCACTTCATACATGCTGGGCTGAGCGAAGGTTAATCCGCTTAGACAGGTGTGTGTGATGATGCTGCCGATGTTTTGTTTCTTCTCATCTCAGGATGTCAACACACACACACACACACACACACACACACACACACACTAAGGAATAGGAAATAAAGCACTGCTGTAGAGAGGAAACATTCCCTAAACACAAACTTTGTAATTTTTGTTTAACTGTTACATCAGTGTGGAAAGCAGCTCAGTAGTGGCCGCTGGGTGGTGGTGCTGGGAATTGAACCCACAATCTTCTAATCAGCAGTCCAACACCATCAACAATGATTAACCACACGACCTTCATTAATTTAATAACAGATTAATATTTTTATTGTAATATTTTCACCAAAAGCATTTCAGTGGAAATGTTCTAAAGTGTTTGTGTTCCTCAGACTCCACAGTAATGATCTATCTATTTATTACTTCAGGATCTATTTATTACCGCCAGCAGAAGCACCGCTGGTGGATCTTCTTCATGAACGTTTCTACACCAGGTCGTTCTGCTCTAAGGTGGACTTTCTTCTCCGCTTTTAGCAGCTCACGGATTCATGTTTTAGCTCAGTGAACATCACCAGGATGTTAATTTACCTAAACGTTTGAAATGTTCAGCAGCTGGATTTTAGCTGGATTTAGTGACAATGTAATAGTTGAGCAGATCTTTAATGTTCTTTTATTTTCTTTCAGCTCAGTGTATGTTCATTAGCACGCCCTGATGCTAATGTTAGCATTTTTCTGCTCTGTAATTAGCACGACAAAGTGAAGTCCCCTTAATAAAGTTTACTCAGTGAAACCCTGAGCACCACATCAGCCGCGTCAGAGCTGAAAGGCTAAAACACAAACCAGCCTCAGAGCTAATAGGCTAACACAGAAAATGAGCATTAGAGAAAAAAGGCTAACACGAAAACTAGCAGCATAGCTAAGAGGCTTACACAAAAAATAGCATTAGAGCTGAAAGGCTAAAACACAAGCTAGTTTTAGAGCTAATAGGCTAACACAGAACATTAGCAATAGAGATAAAAGGCAAACACACAAACTAGCATTATAGTTAAAAGGTTAACAAATCAAAGAGCACCACAGATAAAGGCTAACACATAAACTAAAAAGTTCAAATGTTAACACAAAACAGCAAAGCTAAAATGCTAACACAAAAACTATCATCAGGGAAGAATCAGCGTAATAGCTATATGATTTTATCCAAAAAACAAACAAGCCTAAATTAAAGAAGACAAAAACTAACTAATATTCAAAATTAAGGAAAAGTTAAATCGGAATATATTGTAATCTATGACGCTAGTTTTTGTGTTAGCAATTTATCTTGAATGCTAATTTTTTAGCCTTTTACCTGGATGACCTGGAAATAAATTTAAAGCGATATTATTATTTATTATTATTTCTGGAGCAGGTTTTAATCTGTGAAGCTGTTTTGACGCAAGATGAAGTGGTAAAATTGATTAGTTGTGTTTTTTCCCCTGTCGGATTTCAGGCTAATGAAAAATTCCTCTGGCTTTTAACTGAATTACTTCCTGTTTGTGAAAGTCGCAGTACAAAGCGACTCGATCCTGATAAAAACGACAAAGTCACTCGGTCCTCATTTGTCACCTCCTGTTTTTGGATGAGAAGAAATCAAGGCGGAGTGAGGTTCGTTCACACACACACACACACACCACACACACACATGCACAGAGTCCCTCTGTATTGTGCTTTTATCTGTGTAAGTTTGTCGTTCTTCTCTCCAGGGAAATCAGTGTTTATCTGGAAGCTGAAACCGTCTGCGCTGAAGGATGAGTTAAGTTTATCTGCTCTCCTTTGGTGTCTCACTACTAAACAGCGGAGGTAGCTGGGCTTGATCTCATTTCTCCACTAGGTGGTGCTATCTAAGAAACACTGAACCTGTAATTATAGGACTATTTTACCTCTCACTCCTCTCACTTCTCCCACTCATCACACTCCTCTTTCTCCTTTTAGTCCTCTTTCTCATTTCACTTCTCTCACTACTCTTACTCCTCTCACACCTTTAACTTCTCTCACTTCTCACTCCTTTAACTTCTCTCTCTCATCTAACTTCTCTTATTCCTCCAACTCCTCTCACTCCTCTAATCTTACTCTTCTCACTCCTCTAACTTCCCTCACTACTCTAACTTCTCTCACTCATCTAACTTCTCCTCTCACTCCTCTAACTAATCTTACTCCTCTAACTCCTCCAACTCCTCTCACTTCTCTAACTTCTCTCACTCCTCTAACTTCTTTCATTAATCTAACTCCTCTTACTCCTCCTACTCCTCTCACTCCTCCAACTTATCTCACCCTTCTAACAAATCTTACTCCTCTCACTCCTTCCACTCATCCTACTCCTCTAACACCTATCTTCTCTCACTCCTATCACTCCAAATCTTACTCTCTCATTCCTATCACTCCTATCATTCTTCGCAGTTAGAATTCGGATGATAATGGGTTTCATCAATATTGTTCTCCGACGTATATATTAAGAATTGACCACAACATCGATATTACACCACTGAACCACGAGCAGAGATGAGACAACAACAGTGTTTAAAGGTACAATAACTAGATTTGCGTTACTCGATCAACTTTATTTAACATATCTGTAAATAAGTTCTGATCAACTGTGAGACTAAACCCCAATGAAGTTGTTAGAATTACTTTTTATGTTCTTTATTTATTTCTCGTTTATTTTCCTGATCAAATCTTTTATTTAATAAAGACACATTACGGTGCAGTTTCTTTATTCAATGTATTTTTAAAATTGATTTTAGTTTCAAACTCCCCTATATTCATTTTGCTGTAGTAATAAATTATTTTTACACATAAAGATGAGAATAAGATTAGTTGATCTTCTGAAAAAAAAAAACTTACTCTTGTGGTAATTTGAGACAGACGATGTTCTCAGTTGTCTCTGTAATCTACTAAACCAGTATCGATGTCTTTATTAGGAGATGTTGAAGCACGTCTGTAAGTTTTCTAATATAAACGGAACATAAATGGAACATTTCCAAAAAAATCCTCTCATCCTGACACCATCAAAAAGCAGCAGAAGGTGTTAATACACTCCCATAGAGTCCTCAGGGATTTACGAGCGAGAGATGCTAAAAAATGAAGAACTTTCAGGAAGTTAATTGGTTTTGCAGATGGAGGTCTAGCTGAGTCGAACCAGCTTAAACACAGGATAAAAAAAAAGGCAAAGTTTTATAATCTTCTCCTTAAACCAGAAGCTCAATTTGCTGCCTCAGCGTGAAGACGCAGCGCTGGATCGGAATTTAATTTCCAGATCAGGGTGATGTAACAATAGATGGATATAAAGTGGAGGAAAAAAAGTGAAGGAAAGGCTCTAAAAGCTGACTACAATGTTATTTAAAGAGTAAAATGGATTTAATCACACAGCTGTTAATCTCTTAGTCAATCCTCCACCTGAACATCTCGGCTTTCTCACGCAAATCATCTCCTCTCAATAACCTCGGGAACCAGATGATAGATGTGATGTCATCAGGGCATTTTAAAATTAAAATAGCTGTGGACGGCTTACTATCACAACACCATCAGTGTGTCTTGAGAAACCCTAAAAGAACCCTTGGGGACATGTCGGCTTGTATTGACACACTAATCTCTAATTTGATTTTGTAAAGCTGCTTTGACGAAAAATTTTTATTGGTAAAAGCGCTATAGACATAAAGGTGACATGATTTGACTCAAGAACTCTTCAGGAACCCACTTAAAGAAGCCTTTAGCGAACCTGTAATTAATTATTGGTTAACCATTGATTAACTTTAAAAGAATCCTTAGGAAATTATTAGAAAAACCCATAAGGAACCCTTAAAGAAATCTTTGGGGAACCCCTAAGTAACCTTTAAGGAATTCTTTGGGAACCCATAAAATATCCATAAAGAATGCTTGGGTAACTTTTGAGGAACCCATAAATAACCATTAGGGAACCTATAAAAAAACCCAGAGGAACCTTTGAAGGAACCTTTAAAGACCAACCCTTTGTGAAACCTTTTAAGGAACCTTTAGGAACCCTTAAAGTACATTTGGGTAACCTTTAAAGAACTATTTGGGAACCCTTGAAGAACCCTTAAAACCCTTGATGAGCCCATAAGGACTCATTTAAGAACCATTAAGAATCCCTTAAAGAACCCCTGAGGAGCCCTTAAAGAACCCTTGAGGAGCCTTTATTTTTAAGAGTATAGCTTAGAGCCCAGATGTGAATGTGTTGTGGAAAATAACTTTATTATAAACATCTTGATGATTATTTTTTTATTTAAAAGTCATCATCGCTCCATAACAGACTAGGAGTTCCGCTATCTGATTGGTCAGCAGGTCTCGATGAGAGACAAAACATCTACAGCTGAGGCTCCACATGAAGGTTTTAATAAATCATTGATGTGCTGCAGTAAGGAGATGTTTGTGTATTGTGAAGAAGTCGTCTCCATCGTAAGCTCCAACATTAAATAAAGATCTCATGACGTGTCGACCTCTAAAAAATAATATCACCGTTGAAAACAGTGACTAGACAAACATGAGCAGAAACCGATTCCGTGACTCCTGGATTCCGTCTGCTGGTTAAGCTGCAGTGGTAGTGGAGTCGAACGAGTGTGATGAGTTGATGTGTATCTCCTCCTGCGATGGAAGTCTTCCGTCTCTGCTCTGTTCTATAGACGCTGATTGGATCTTGCAGACGTTCAGCTACAAATCAAAGCTCTATTCACATCCAGAAAGCGTCGCAGAAGTGTGTGTGTGATAGCGGGTTTTAGTGTGTGATAGTGATCACAGCCCAGCGGGGGACATTCAGTCCGGCTTCAATTCAGTGACTCGTCTAATGGAAATTCTCCACTGGACGTCTTGATTCAGTGCTGAACTGAGATCAGGGTGGAACGCTGGTTACTTCCTGTGTATCAGATTAAAATTTGCTTGATGAGATTTATTGGCACGAATGTAATTACAGACCGGTCCTGAACCCGAGAGCTCATGCGACACGTTGAGGTCTAAAGGGAACCGAACGGGGATTTCTGGGTCAAACTAATTTTACATTTTTACTAAACATGATTAAATCATTGTAATGGAGTTCATGGCTTTGGAGATGGTACGGTTTTAGGTTTATCTAGTATACCTATAGAGGGAGTAGTAGCTCAGGAGTTAAGGTATTAGGACTGCTAACCATAGGATTCTGGGTTTGAATCCCAGCACTACTCTGGACCACCAAGCTGCCACTGCTGGGCCCCTGAGCAAGGCCCTTAACCCTCAACTGCTCAGTTGAACATATTAAATAAATATACAGTAAGTCTCTCTGGATAAACACAAATCTCTTATGTATTTTTATTTATCACAACTCCAAGATCCACATAACCCAAACCAGATTTAACCAGCAGGGAGGTGAGTTCAAGACCCGAGTAAACAAACAACCAGAAAATACAACAAGGTTTAAGAACCAGCTGTGCAATCATAATGATCTGGAGAACATCATGTTACACTTAGCAGTACTAAAAAATATTTATATTTAGTTTAGTCTATTTATTTATTTATTTTTATTTTATTTTTGTTTTTTTTTTAATTTTTACTACTTTCAGTTTCACACACTTTTTACTTCACACTCTTTTCCTTTGCTTAGATTTCACTCATTCATCTTCTATACTCGCAAATTCTCTAATTCGGGCTCACAGGGATCTGCTGGAGTCTATCCCAGCCGTCTCTGAAAGGGCGAAAGGCAGGAGGGGGACACCCTGGACAGGTCGCCAGTCCATCACAGGGCCACACACACACACTCACACTCACTCCTATGGGCAATTTAGAATCACCAATCAATCTAACATACATGTTTTTGGACTGTTGGAGGAAACTAGAGAACCCGGAGTAAACAAACCTGGGCTTTCTTGCTATGAGGCAACAGTGCTAACCACTAAGCCACCGTGCTGCCCTGTCGATATTTTTCAATTGTATAAATAATCCCACTTCCTGAAAGGTTTAGTTGTTAAAGATTTGTAAAAGTGAAGGTGGAAATTAACGGAACCGATCACGTCCGTGTCTCTGCAGGTCTGAGCGTCTCACAAGGGCAGAAAGAACATCAAAACTTTCTGTGATAATGTGTGTAATCAGTATTCCCTCCACACACACGCACATTTGGGGCTGTAAGCAATCAGCTCTGAATTATGGGAAGGGTTTATGCTCTAGGTGAGGCCAGCGAGCGCATGAATCTTTCATCTCCACTCAATATTCAGCCACCACGAATGATGGAGGAAGATCAGAGCGCGGCAAACACGGCTAAACGGGTCGCAGCACCGCTCCCGGCACGTGCACACGCTACACCTCAGGGCTAAAACCCTCTCCGTTCGGGCCTTGAATTATTTCTACAGATCGATGAGTGTATGTGTGTTTGTGTGTGTGTGTGTGTGTGTGTGTGTAGGTAAAGTATTCTGTAGACCTTCAGAAATGTCTTGCTCTGTTTTTTTTTTTTTTTTTTGCATGAAGCTGCTCAATAAAACTCACATTCAGCCTTTAAACATTTCACTTCTCTTTCTGTTTGTCTGACTGATGATGTGAACTCATAACATTATGTATTTATACTCATTCAATCAGCAAACAAGTGAGGTTTTTATCCAGAGAGACTCAGTGTGTGATCCAGTCCCAGTGGGGATACACACTTAACCCTGCTAAACACACAACTGTGTCATTTCTCCAGACACAACCGGGACTTTTCCTTAAAACGTATAAATCTTTAAAGGCTGGTGCTGTGGTGTAGTGGGATAGGGCAACAAGTTGTTGCGCTTCGGTTCCGGCTCGGGTTCCGGCTCAGGCCGTTTCCCACTCTCTCTATTTCCCCTATTTCATCCCTCTGTCCTATCAATAAAGAAAAAAAATTGTGGTGGAAAGTGGTGGCTCATGGTTAAGGTGTTGGACTGCCAACCCAAAAATTGTGAGTTTGATTCCCAGCTCCACCAAGCTACCACTGCTGGGCCCCTAAGCAAGGCCCGGCATCTGTATCTTCCAAATGCTGTAAATGTAAAAAAATATAAAAAAATAATATATTATAAAAATTATATAAAAAATATAAATGTAATAATAAAAATCAAATTAAACCACATTTTGACGTGCAAATAATAAAAAAATAACCAAAAATCAAACAAAGTGTAAAAAATTTTTACCACATTTTAAAGTTTAAACTTGTAATTTTTTGTTAGCATGGTGGCTAAGTGATTAGCACTGTTGCCTTACAGCATAAAGGCCCAGGCATTACAGTCCAAAAACATGTATGTCAGATTGATTAGTGATTCTAAATTGCCCATAGAAGTGTGTGTGTGTGTGTGTGTGTGTGTGTGTGTGTGTGTGTGTGTGGATCTGTGATGGACTGGTGACCTGTCCAAGGTGTCCCCCTCCTGCCTTTCTCCCTTTCAGAGACGGCTGGGATGGGCTCCAGCAGATCCCCGTGACCCTGAATAAGGGAATAAGCAGGTATAAAAGATGAAATAATAAATGAATGAAAAACACATTCCAATACGCCAACAACAAAAAAAAACTGTTCTAAAAAAAGGGTCCGGTAAATAAAGGGTCCTGCTGGAGGCGCTGAGACAGATGCAATTGCAGTTACAGCTGTTTTAACAAAAAAGCACAAACAAATCAACAGGCAGAACATTAGAAATGGTCATGTGACCAACCACCAACCTGAACTACAGCAAGCAAAAAGTAGTAGTGGAAAAAAAAGATCATCATTAATTAAATTAATTAAAAAATATAAATTTAATAAAAAAATAAAAGTAAATTTGGGAGGCAGGGACGAGATGGTGCAGCTATTAGTACCGTGCTGATGTTCTTTGAGCCAAGTTCTGCAGACGATGGCCAAGAATTGCTGATGCAGCGAATGAGAAATCATCAGCGTTATTAACTCCTCCCATTAAACAGTTCCTAAAGCTGGCACACTTTCTATAAAATAAAAATATCCAATCTAAATAATGCACAGAATTTAT
Source organism: Bagarius yarrelli (assembly GCA_005784505.1). NCBI lineage: Eukaryota > Metazoa > Chordata > Actinopteri > Siluriformes > Sisoridae > Bagarius > Bagarius yarrelli. The sequence continues at coordinate 1,877,973 of VCAZ01000094.1, read as the reverse complement.
TTACTGTATTTATCTGATAGACAAAAGCATCTGATTGTTGCGCTTTATCAGTCCGCCTGTGTGCTTGTGTGTGCGGTTGTGTGTAAACAGATATTTGTTCATGGATCTCACGCTGCACCCTGCAGTGCGCATTAATCACCATGAGGGAACAGTTACAGCTCGCTGTGGTGCCGCTCGCCGCCGTTCCTCTGCTCCACTTTTATAATCTCGCTCTCATTGGCATGCGGGTGAAAAGGCTGAGGGAAAAGGACAGGAAGTTAATTACAGAATGTGCTTGGATGTAGTGGATTCATCTCAATAGCATGAATGTCAGCGCCCCCACATGTACCTTCACCATTTACCCCACCCGCCCTAAACGTGAGAGCTTGGGGCAAAATAAAGCTCAGAAAACTCGCTTCTTATCCGAGTAAATCAGAAGGATTTGTTATTGTGTCAGAGAAAGAATCAGAAGAAAAGTTCTGAAGTGAGACATGATGACCTTTAGCATGATTTCACCGGCTGATGGACGTCTCTCTTAAACCCCATCAGTGTGTTTCCGTATCTGTTTGACGTTCTGTGTTAAGAAGCTTTTAGCTGAATGATGATTGGTTAACATATTTTTTCTTGTCTTATAGTTATAAAATTCTTAAATTCCACACCACGTTCTGGATCGTAATGTGGTATAAGTATAGTATAGTATAGTATAGTATAGTTTAATATAGTATGACTATAGTCCATTCATTCATTCATCTTTTATACCCGCTTATTCTTTATTACAGGGTCACAGGGATCCCAGCCGTCTCTGAAAGGGTGAAGGGCAGGAGGGGAACACCCTGGACAGGTTGTCAGTCCATCACAGGGCCACACACACACACACACACACACACTTTTAGAATCACCAATCAATCTAACATACATGTTTTTTGACTGTAGAGGGAAATCGGAGTAAATCTACACAAACACGGGGAATGCAGAAAAAAACCTTGGGAGAATGAGGTTCAGTCGGGGGGGTCAGTTCTCCTCTGACCAGAGAAAAGTAGGTTACTCATACTGCAGGAAAGTTTCCGTGGTCTTGTCTGGATGGCCGCCTAGAAGGCAAGATATCACTGAGAAACTGCCTTATTGTCTCCAAGTGATGGCGACAACAGTAAGCTCAGAATTACAAAGAATTAGAGATATGTTAGTGTAGATGCCATTCGACTTGTGATATACAAATATACTTTGTGTTATTGGAGTTGTTCCCGGTTCTGGTTGACCTGATTATTGCAGCCTAATGATCCTTTAACGGATTTGAATAATGAAAATGTGTGTATTGTGTGTAGACCAGAATAAAGAGATGTGTGTAGTATCTGTTGTTATCAGTTTAATATCTGATACGTTCTCTATATGAGGGCTTTATATTGAACAGATTTTTAGAGTAGGGAGTCGGGAAAGGGGTTTGCTCCGCCTCCTCCACGCAACGGCAGTGGTGGCTCAAATGGTTAAGTGGCTGAGTTGCTGATCTGGAGACCAGCAAGACCTGGTTTTAAGGCCACCACCGCCAACTGTTGATCTGAAGACCAGAAACACCTGGGTTCAAGCCCCACCACCGGCAAGCCAACCACTGTTGGGTCCTTGAGCAGGACCCTTAACCCTTCCTGCTCCAAGGGCGCTCTATCATAGCTGACCCTGCGCTCTGACCCCCAACTTACTAAGATGGGATATGCAAAAATATATATTTGACAAAATAAAGGCATTTACATTACATTTGATTTGGTATTGCAGTACCTCCAGAAACGGTGCACCTTTTCCTCTACAATTCATCTGTTTAAATGCTGTGTAATTCCTTTAAGTGCAATAATCAATCAATCAATTAATCCATCAACCAATCAATTATTGCAATAGTAATTAAAAGCCTTTTATACACATCACATCTTTGGTTCTTACAGTACGGTGTATTTACAAGTTCCTTTTTGTACATTACATTTATTTATTTCATTTATTCTGTTTGTTTCTTTTGTTTTTATCCTTTATAATATTCTTATTTCTTTCAACCTTCTACCTTCATAACAGCAAATGTAACAGTGCAAAGCAATTTCCCCCTGCGATTAATACATTTTTTTTTTTTAGATCTTGAATCGAATCTTGAATCAATGTTTTTTGAGTCATCCTCGTATAAAAACCAAAATTTAGTCCGCTCCCGTGTGCCGTCGTCTTTTTATCGAGCTCACCGGAGCGTGCAGTCGGCCGTCAACCTGAATATAAAAATAACTATTTCACTGAACAATAAAAAATATTTATTGGCCAATTAAAATTAAAATTAGGGTTATAAGATGTCACCTTTATTTTCACACCAGATTGTAAGCTGTCGCGAGAGATATTTGTTTTTTATAGTGTAAATTTTGTCTAACCGTTCAGGGGGGACAAAACCATCAAATTTCTCAAGAACATTTTTTAAAGAGGACACAAAAAATATTTTGCTAAAATTGTACTTGTAGAAATATTTTTACACTGAAGAACGTCTTACTACTAGGGTAGTAGCAGGGAGACCAGCCATTATCCTCCTTTCAGAATTTTTCTCTGGTTTAATAAAAAACTGCCTAAATCAATCAAACTATTTTTCTTCAAAAACATTTATTTATTGCAATGTCTTTAAAATATTTTACAATAAAAGCTACCAAAATCCACTGAAATTAGAACTCAAATGTAAACGCAATGCGTGTTTATGTAAAAAGTCCTTAGATAAAAGAGATAAAATGATTCTGTAACGAATAACATTGTTAATAAAGTTGTTATAATCACTGCTCTATATTCTGATCCTAATCCTATGATTATTCATAGTCATTTTATCCATCCAACCACACAAATCCAAAACTTTCTTATATATGAATTTGGTTCAGAGGTCATAGTTTTAATTATTAAATTATCTCGCATTCTTTGCGTATTATTGTAGGTTTTTATTTGAGACAGAGGACGTCTCTTATTTTGATACTCAACGCAAGGAGCAGCGCCCTATAAAATCACAGATTTTTGCTTACACTGGATGCGGACTAACACCACGTGGATAAATCCTGGACAATAAATTGATTTCCCTGTAGAATTTCTGACGTACTTTGAGCTCTTTGCAAGGGCCACTGTGTCGCATCCAGAGTAGAGCACTTCAAGCTGTTGTAGTCCCACCAGGACACGTCACAATCATGCCCATTATAGACGTTACTATTCGTCATGCAGCTTAACGCTATTACTGAAAAGGTAGCGGATTCATCAAATATACATTAACATCATCTGTGTTAAAGAGAAAATCACTTCTGGGTTTTAAAACTGGAGTTCCAGTGAGTTCTCTTTCAATGGGTTTGTGTGTGTGTGTGTGTGTGTGTGTGTGTGTGGTGAGGCAAGAGGCGGAGACTCAAGATATTTCTACACTTAAACACATTTTTTTCCTGTTGGTATTGTTTTACTTACACAGCATATATAAAACATTGTTGTTTTTTCTTGATACACGGCGTCAGCGTGGTTTTTAATCATATTAATGTCTTTAAAAATACACTGAAACTCAAATGTAAACGTGATGACTGTTAATGTAAGAAGGTTTCCTTATATAAAAGAAATAAAATGATTCTGTAACAAATAAAAATGTTATTAAAGTTATAATTACTGCTCTATATTATGATCTTATGTCCGATTTCTGCAGAATATTATATGTGTATATTTTTTGGTTGTCTCCAAATGGCTTTTTTATTATTATATATATATATATATATATATATATATATATATATATATATATATATATATATATATATATAGATATATATATATATTATATATATATATATATATATATATATATATATATATATATACACTATATATATATATATATATATATATATATATATATATATATATATATATATATTATTTATTAATTCATTTTTTTTTTGATGACCTGCTTACATCATCTTTTAAAACTGATCCGTACACGGCAAAACAACCCATGGTGGACGTACTGACCAGAAAAGGAAGTAAAAAACAACACGACAATCAATGATATTTACACTTTTTGACAAAAACCTGGCTTGTTGTCAAGAAATAAAGGTTTTCATCATCACCCCTTTGCATCTTACCTTAATAACATCTTTAATAAATAATACATCACGTTACTGCGTTACTGCTCGAGTCCAGACATGCTGAAATCCTAACAGACCTGGTTGAGCTGTACAGCAGAGCGACTCCAGCATTGCCGCAGTGAACTCTTTTTGCCCTCGCAGAAGATAAATTTCCTGCACCTGAGAAAGCGATGTAGCGCTCGCCACACTGCCGTTGCGGATAATAACGCTTCTCCCAGAGTTTTTCTTTATAGAAATGAGACGGAGTGACAGGGAAATGAAGCGCTAATGTGCACAGGGGAACACAAACAAAATAAAATAATAAATACAAAACACAGTTTTTAAAGGCTGGAATGCGAACTGAATTCAATAATTAATCATTTCTGCATTGAATTTCTATTTTTTTATTATAAATTTGGACTGCTAATTGGAAGATCTGGGTTTGATTTCCAGCACCACCAAGTAACTGTTGGGCCCCTGAGCAAGGCCCCTAACCCCTAAATGCTCAGTTGTGTAAATGTAAACCCATGAGCTTCTCACTGCTTCTGATTAGCATCATCTCAGCATCATTTCTTTCTGTCTGTCTGTCTGTCTGTCTGTCTCTCTCTCTCTCTCTCTCTCTCTCTTTCTCTTTCACTTATTTCCTCTTTTATCCACTCCTGTTCTAATTAGGCTCCATTTTTCCACACAGCAGGTTGAAGCAGAAAGATAATTCGGTCACAGTGATGACTAAATGTCCCAATCTGGAGGTGAAGGAACCGCGGCGCTAAAGGTCACTCCGTTTTCTGCATGCTGTTCATCTAATTAACGCTGGCGGCCGTCAGAAAATCCGCCGTTAATGCAGCTTCAGAAATTTAACAAAACCTCTGTTTTATTCTCCTCCCCCTTCTCCTCCTCCTCCTCCTCCTCTTCCTCATCATCATCATTATGTCTTCTGAATTGATGGAACATTAGTCGACGCCAGACTTTTTCATTTAAACTGGACGAATATTTCGATGTTAATTGTTATGTCCTGTCAGACTGGAAGTCCTTCCTATTCTTCTTCTTTTCGTTTACCTCTTTATCTTCCGTCTTCCCATCCTTTTCTTCCACTCATCATTTAATCATTATCTTCTTCCTTGTTCCCATGCTTCCTCTATTTCTTACGTTACTCTAACTCATCTGCTTTTTCTTATTATTTTTCTTTGTCCCATCATATTTCTTTTTTTAACCTCTTCTGTTTCTGCATTTTTTTTCATTCTTCCTCGTCCATCACCTCCTCCTTTTCTTCCTCCTCCCCATGCTTTTCTACTTTGCATCATCTTCCTCCTTATCCTTTTTTCCCCCACTTCATCGTTTTCTGTCTCTTACTCATTATCCACTTTTTTGTTGTCCTCCTCATCTTCTTGTTTAGCTCCATCTTCCTTTTTTTCGTTCTTCTCATTCTTTCCAAAATCTTTCTCTTTCTCCACCATTTTATCTCCCTCCTCTTTCGTTTCCTCGTCCTTTACCTCTTTAAACTTCTCCTCCTTCTTTACTTCTTCTCTACCTCTAGCTTCTCTTTTTTATTCTTCTCCTTTATCTCCTCTCTCCTTTATCTACTTTCTACTTGTCTATCGTGTCCCTAATATAATATGAATCAATAAAGTGTCATTAGCTGTGTCGTTAGCTGCTAGCTCCCTGATGCTAATCAGGCTAGCAGGTGTCTTCCTGCGTCTGCTTCCTATCAGAAACGGGACAGGATTATTGATCATGTGTGATTGATTATGGCAAAGACGATACAGCAGAAATTCGGGATTTATTCTTCTCCTAATCTGTGCTGTCAGTAATCTAGAGCAGCGCTAACCACACAAACGCTAACTCAGCAATGTGACGGCTCTCCATCTCACCTGCTTCGGAAATCTTTTAACCTCGAACACATTGGAATTCATTTAGACATTAATGTAAGTGTGCTTGTCTTGCTGACAGTTTTATCCTTCTGCTTTATGTTTGTCGTGATCTTCTGAGTAAAGTTGAAGAAGTAATAGCAACCTATAATCTTTGAATTGGCAGTCCAACACCTCAATCACTTTTCCCCATTTATTTCATTCATTCATCTTCTATACCCGTTTTTTCCCTAATTCGGGGTCACAGGGATCTGCTGGAGTCTATCCCAGCCGTCTCTAAAAGAGAGAAAGGCAGGAAGGGGACACCCTGGACAGGTCGCCAGTCCATCACAGTGCCACACACACACTCACACTCACTCCTATGGGCAATTTAGAATCACCAATCAATCTAACATTCATGTTTTTGGCCTGTAGGAGGAAACCGGAGAAGCCGGAGTAAACTCACTCAAGCACAGGGAGAACATGCAAACTCCACACAGAAAGAGAATCTCTTGGACTGCTAATTGTAAGATTACTAGTTTAATTTCCACCACCACCAAGCTGAGCCCCTGAGCAAGGCCCTTGACCCTCAACTGCTTACTTGGATAGAAAAATGGGATGAAAGTAACTCAATCTGGATAAGGACGTTTGCTTTGTCACCTAAAACCAGACAGTGGGTGTGGCTAGAATGTCTGTAAAGGAGTTTGGTGATGCTTAATGTAAAAGGGTTCATTTTTTCTTTGGTTCATCAGTTGTTTATAAGTTGTTTCTGTCTAATTTTGTTTCATTTATGTAAATTCTTAAATCAAAAGTTTTTTCTTACTGTATTTTTTTTCTCTTCTCTTTAATATGATCATGGCAAATGCGGTGGTTTATTTAGGATGGAAACCCCAGTCTAATCTTTCATGGCAAAAATTTTTTTACAGCTGGTCTGGAAATGTTTGTGAATCCTTTTTTAAAGATATATGAGGTATTTTTTGCCTTTATTTATAGGACAGAGGGATGAAATGGAGGAGATAGAGAGAGAGTTGGTGGTGGGGTGGTGGGGGGTGTAACCGGAAAGCACCCGAGCTGGACGATCTTTTCAGTTCTGGGTCTCCAGACTACATGCAGTAAGCATCTCCAAATGATGGAATTCCAACCAGATGTAAGGAATTAGAATGGATCATAAAAGTCGTACTTATTATTAACTTACACATCGTCATATATAGAACCATAACAATCACACCACGTTGTACTTATTATACAACACCCTGGACACCGCACAGTTAGTTGACCACCTTCTACTAGAAATAAACAAAGATACAGATGTGCATGAATCAAGTCCAGCCTGCTGATGGTCCACATGATTCAATATAATGACTGTGAAAAGGACCTCATAGAAACCATTAAGATGGTTTAGGAAAGTTTCTTATCAGTTCCTTGACAGTTTTGGACTAAAGGCTCCAGGATAACATAAGGCAAGCATTGCTGAGCTACTTGCTGCAAAATAAGCTGCCGCTTATAGGTTGAACTCAGCGTTCTTTCCCCATCTGCGCTCGTAAACACCTCGGAGGGACAACGCCCTGTTGCCTACTGAAGGTCTGGTGGGGCAGCTGAAGTTTATTGAAAGATCATATCTTCTCAGGAACGTTTTCCTTCACCACCGACACCTCTGACGCAGTAAAAATTTAATATTACATCCATATGAAAAAAATTTAGTAAAGCTGCACAGTCTGGGGTTGTTAGTATTGAACACACTCATGAATTATTGCCTTTACTTCAGCTTCTGGTCCTCTCAGTGATGTCTGGAAAGCCTCAGTATACTAGCAGGCTGATGAAATTTAAAACAGGACTAAAACTGTCCAACACACACACACACACACACACACACATGTACACACATACATACAGGATTTAAGGTAGATTTTGTGGAGTCTCATCACGAACCCATTTCTCCACAGACATCAAACTGGGATTTGTAAGGAGAGGAAGTCTGCTCAGTGTGTAATTTTGCATAAAATGAGATTGCTCTCCGAATTATTTATGAATCATTTTATCATTTGGCAGATCGGTTTAATGTCCCACACGTGAGACAGACTCCAGAGACGAGGTCCTGCCTCTGGAAATCGAAATGCTGCAGAGTTTCACTTAAACCTTAGAACTCTGACCGTTAGTTCACAACCATTCTAAAAGATTTAAGGAAGTGGTAGCTTAGCGTTTAAGGTGTTGGACTGCTAATCGGAAGCTTGTGGGTTCAGTGGTGCCACTGCTGGGCCCCTGAGTAGGGCCCTTAACTTTGTGCTTAGATGGATATGTGTAATGTGATTGCAAAAATATAAATGTATTTTAAACTTTACAATGTTTTTGTGTTGATTTAGTTTAAATACCGGGACTGATTTTTAATACTAGACAGTCACAAATCTTCCAGTTTTACCTCCATGCGGAAAATCAGGATGAATTCTAGACAGATGAATTAACCTTTCGTACATCATCAAACTACAGATTTATCACTCTTTTGAAAACACTACAGATTAATCACTCTCTCATTACACTACAGATTAATTACTCTGTCATCACACTACAGATTAATTACTTTGTCATCACACTACAAATTAATCACTGCCATCACACTACCGATTAATCACTCTTTCACAACACTAAAGATTTATCACTCCCTCTTTACACTACAGATTAATCACTCTTTCATCACACTACAGATTAATCACTTTCTCATAACACTAAAGATTTATCACTCTCTTCGCTTTCTCATCACACCACAGTTAAACACTCTCTTATCACACTACAGATTATTCACTCTCTTATTTCACTACAGATTTATCACTCATCACAATAGAGATTTATCACTCTTTCATGACACTACAGATTAATCACTCATTTATAACACTACAGATTTAACAGTCTCTCATTACACTAAAGATTTATCACTCTCTCTCATCTCACTACAGATCAATCACTCTGTTATTACGGTATAGATTAATCACTCTCTCAAAACACTACAGAGTGATTACTCACTCATCACACTACAGATTTAGCACTCTATTATCACACTACACTATTAATGATCACAGTGCACTGATAACATCAGCACTTTATCATCACTACCTCACTCCCATACACTAATTCATCATAATATGTCTCTTTACAGAAACACACACACACACACACACACACACACCGAGCTTGTAGAAGCTGAATAAGTCTCTGGAGGTGTGTGATGCTGATGCAGTAATCATGTTTACAAGGAAGTGCACTAAGGTTCTCCCAGAGGATCATCACTCAAAACAACAGAAGTGTTAAAGATCAACGGAGGAACCTCAAAAGAACCTGGTACACATCACACTGAGCTTCCTGTAAAAGTCCTTCAAAATCCTTCTAACGGGGAACGACTTTCTCAGCATGTTAAACGCTGAATCACAATCAGACCTGGTTTTAGTATTATAAGAAGAATCTAACTTCGGATTCTGGCCACTGTGCTGTGATGCATTATGGGAAATCGCCATTGCACATAATTTCATTTGGTCAGCAGTTATGGAGTCTATAATCAGTGCTTTCCACCGGTCAGCTCTTCATCTTCCGCTCTGTTAGATCCGCTCAGTGCAGCAGTTTATCACCAATTCCTGCGCTCAGTTTATTAAAAAGCGTTTCCTCCTCCTGTGGAATCTGTGTGTCGGCTTGATGTTGTGGAAGATGTGAATGACGGAAACCACTTTATTCCTGATCGCATTTACACTCATTACAGACCGGCAAAGACAAAAGTCATGAACGCCGCAGGGTCACCAGAACCGTTTCTCATCAGCAAGACTAAAACTTAGAAAAAATAAGTAATATTAAGACTAAAACATAACTAGGGTTACTGAGTGTAGTAAGGCTAAACTACTGAAACGAAGAGAGGAGTAATACCATCAATTACCAAAAACAAAAAACTAAAAAACAAAGATTAAAATTAGTACTAACATTAGTACTTATATCAATCAGATTAAAGTACTAAGACTAAAATTTAAGTATTAAAATGTATCAGAAGTCATACTCTTTTTCATACTCTTTCCTCAAACATAGAACCAATAGGAGCACCAAATCTGATAAAGCAATTACCGTGGTTAGCACTGTTGCCTCACAGCAAGAAGATCCCAGGTTCGATTCCCTTTCTGTGTGGAGTCTGCATGTTCTCCCTGTGCTTGCGTGGATTTACTTCGGGTTCTCCGGTTTCCTTCCACAGTCCACAAACATGTATGTCAGATTGATTAGTGATTCTAAATTGCCCATAGGAGTGAGTGTGAGTATGAGTGTGGCCCTGTGACGGACTGGCGACCTGTCCAGGGTGTCCCCCTCCTGCCTTTCTCCCTTTCAGAGACGGCTGGGATAGACTCCAGCAGATCCCCGTGACCCCGAATAAGGGAATAAGCGGCTATAGAAGATGAATGAATAATTGAATGAACTTCAAACCACCTCAGAAAAATGAGTCGGATGGACAGAACAGCAAGAAAAGAAAGAAACGTAGTTATGGAGGGTTGACTTGGCATCTCTGCTGTTTGTTTGCAGCTAGTTGGAGTGTGTAAACCTGAAGTTAAAGTTCTGACACTGCTGATTTTTTTTGAAGTCTCAGCTCTGGTTTTTTTATGCACTGTGTGTGTGTGTGTGTGTGTGTGTTAATATTTTTTTACTGTTTTCCTATTTTTAGGGCTGCAGACTCCTCGCTTTATCCTGATGACGGAGCGGGAGATTAATGCAGTGTGTGTGTGTTTTTTCTGCTGTTTCTGCATCTGATTAAACACACAGCTGTGTGAGGAACAATAAACCCACCGCTTGATTACAGATTATAGGGACGCCTGTGACGACCGCTGCCATTGTGACCGGTGGAAATAAATGTGCAGAAAACCCTGGCGTGTGTTCGGTTATTTACGATGATGATAAAAGAGTGATTGGAAAAGAAGAAACTTCTAGAAGATCAGGAACGTTTACACACACACACACACACACACACACACACACACATTCGTAATGATTCTGCTTACAGATTAATTCGTTTGTTTAACAACTGACACGCTGTGGTGTGTATCAGCGTGAGATTTCATGGAAAATTTGCAACTTGTTACATTTTACACACTGACACACAAAATACACACACACACACACACACAAACACATACAGTACACACTCTCAAACAGACTCAAAGATTCTCACACGTACACAAACTCCCTCTCTCTCTCTTTTTCTCTCTCTCTTTCTTTCTCTCTCTCTCTCTCTCTCTCTCTCTCTCTGTCCCTTTCTCTCTCTCACACACACACACACACACACACACTTTCTCAGCACAGCATATAGTTAATATTATTGACTCTAATTTCCTGAAGGACGTTTCCCAGTGTGAGACAGCAGCTGTGTGTGAGTGTGTGTGTGTCTGAATATGTGTGTGAGTGTGTGAGACATCGGGACTCCCTGTGTGTACACCGTCTGGCTCTTTACTCTGAGTGTGTCAAGTGTTTGCATGTGTGTGTGTCTGTGAGCGTGAAAGTCATGGCTTTCCTATGCAGGTTTAATTAGCCTCCTGTTTACACACATCAGACTCACTATTTATATTCACTTTACACTATTTATAGCAGACACACACACACACACACACACACTTAGATTCCTAAACAGTAACTCTCACTGTATGTGTGTGTGTGCTTGGGTGTCTGTGTGTGTGTGTGTCTTTGTGTGTGTGTGTGTGTCTGTGTGTGTGTGGGTGTGTGTCTATAAAAAAAGAAACATTAATAATAAAAAACTCATGTTCACTGTTTTCCCAAAAGTCTCTTTGTCCTCGGCCACATTTGTCTTCCTCTGACACAAAATGTGTTTGTGTGTGTGTGTGTGTTTGTTTTATGGTAAATGGATGAACCGCACAATCCATGCTTAAGTTTCTACTGACTAATTACCTCATCCTTGTGTATGTGTGTGTGTGTGTGTGTGTGTGTGTAGGAACCTCAGCACTGCCACCAAATAAACACAGAGGGAAGCCAAGCGTGCCACGGCAAGTCCGCAACGAACTTCCAGGTTTTAGCTTTATAAGCTAACCAAAAACAGTGTATTGCCAGAATTAGGGGGCTCCAGGGCTGCTCTCAACCTCATGGACCACCAGCTGCTGGACATACAGAGAGAACCGCAGGAGTACCCGTCTCTAGCCGCATGCCCTCCTGATAAGGACTATGTACCACTCAAACTCCGTGAATCAGGTCCATTCTTTTAGCGCAGGCCACCCCGGCCACCCTGACCACCGGCGAATGCTGAGAATGATTAGAAATGCCTACTGGTGGCAACTGCAAGGGGGTGTGGAAAATTCAAGGTCAAGGCTTGCCCACAGCTATGAAAATAGCCCCACAGCTATTTATCCATATAATCAGAATCTTTGGCATACCTAAAGACATCGTATCAAACCGGGGGCCACTAACTCATGACTCTGGACAGAATTCCGAAAGAGGTTGGACATCAATATCAGCCTCACATCTGGGTATCATCTGCAGCCCAGTAGAGAGACTAAATCAGGAGCTGGGTCACTACCTCAAGTCATACTGCAGTTAGGGTCAAGCTCATTGAAGCAAGTTCCTGCCTTAAGCAAAACTGCTCCACATACCTTATGTCCCCACCATCAGCATCACCGCAGTGGACAGAAAATATATTAGCAAAGATATTATACGTCAAACGGTCTTCATCACAGTTTTCGGACGTATCACAGCTATGATATTGTCACATGACATACCATGTCACAGCAGTGTGAATTTAAAGTGTGATGATGATATATGAGTGAAATTTAACTACAATGAACAATGGGTTTTTTTTCTGAAGCATTTTAAGCTAATTTAAGCTGCCGCGTTGGAATATGACGTGTCGTCTCTCCCGCGGGATCATAGGACAGTAAAGTGTCCATAGTATGTGTACTTAGAATCCGGGAGTGAGTAGTAGATTATCCGGAAACATTAAACATACTGTTTTACACATACTACTCACCTCACACACTCAGTAACACACACTATATAGTCTAAAAGTATATACGATTTTAAACGGAGCCTTTTCACGTGAGCTTTTTAGTTTTTGTCATGCAGTTCCAAATTGGACCACAAGGGAAAGTTGGATTCTTGTTTTTTTTTAAAGAATAAAAATGAAATGATTAAATTTAAAGAATAAATCTATTGTTACGTGTCAGTGAGCCGTCATCTAACATCAGCACTGATATCTGTACAGCCTAGCAACTTGATTAGTTTAGCTTATAGCATGTTAGCACTGTGATAGTTTAATTCCCTGTCCTCTTTTATCGTTTTTTTCGTTTCACTCCTCTTCAGCATTAGTATTGTAAGATTGCTTTCTGATGATCGGTGAAGCGTTTCCTCGCTCTCTGCACCGTTTCCTTCACGCGACGATACCGAGCTAATAACGTCCCCCTTTAGTGCAGAGACCATCGTTCATTTCAAAGCGCTCGACCTTCAGACACGTTTAATTCATCAGACGCCGTTTGATTTGTTATTTCTCCAGCGTCGGTGTGCGCCAGCTCGAGCTTCTAGGTTAGGAAGTGTCCCGAAGTAAACATTCGACTCTAATGACGTCGCTGGAAACAGCCGAATTACCTCACATCACTTTCCTCGATAAAGTGTCACGCAGCGGCGATTCACTCAGCAGCCATGAATATGGATTCTCATTTCCGTTCAGTTATTTATTCATATACATAGCTGGTGTGTGTTTGTGTGTGTGTCTCAAGTCTCAAGGTGTGTTTAGCAGCAGCTGAAAGAAAAAAAAAATCCTCTTTTACTTTATTTGACTTCCGAGTCATCCTGAAGGTGAGTTTTTCAATCATTTAAGGTCGGATGATGAACAAAAGTGACTCATCTCACACAGGAAGAACAGTTGAGCTAAAGATTCCACTAATCCGATTGTATTTATATTTAGTAGCACTGATGCTAATCAGAAGTGGCATGATGCCTTAGTGGTTAGCACTGTTGCCTCACAGCAAGAAAAGCCCGGGTTCGACTCCCGGACAGGGGCGCACAGTCTAAAAACATGTATGTTGGGTTAATTGGTGATTCAAAATAGACTCCAGCAGATCCCTGTGACCCAAAATTAGGGAATAAGCAGGTATAGAAGATGGATGAATAATGCTAGTCAGTTTTTTGTAAATGTCTCACTCGCATTCAGTTGCCAAAGCACAATTCAAATGTTACACACATCTCTGTAAGCAAACTTTTTCCAACATGTTGTCTCAATCACACTCGATTCTGAACGCAAATCGAAAAGAACATTTCTACATTTTTGGCATTTCCCAGGCATCCTTTCTCCGAGCCACTTACATTCATCCTCCAATTACCATAACCGCTATGCTATCATTTCTGGTTTCTTGTGTTCATCGTCAAAAACATCAATAAATCATTTGACACTTTGACCAACACCAGATAAATAAAAAAGAATTAAATTGGTCAGTTCATTAGTGATGGACAGAAAAAAATCGACGCTCTCCTCACCATCAGCTCCACCAGCACAATCCAACAATAACTAAAAAGTAAGACAAGAAACAAACGCCATTGAAGGGGAGATAATATACATCACTGACGATAATGAGATTAATGCTGATTAATGCTAATTTGCTAATTTAAGAGGTTAAAGAGCAATAAATTGCTGGGATTAGACCTCAACAACCTCATGGTCATGGGTTTGAGTGGTAAAGAGTTAAAACTCATTAAGAGCTCATTGTTGCTGGGATTTGACCATAAAGCCCATGGTCATTACTTTGAGTTGTTAAGAGTTAAAGCTCAGTAAAAGTTCTGTGGTGCTGAGCCTTATGGTTATGAGTTCACTGCGAGTCCCTTATTGCTCTTTCTTTCTTGGAACCAAAGGGATGTCATCACTACAGGTGAAGGTGAAGAGTTTATCCAGCGCTGGTGTGGGATCTGAACTCTCTCCATCATCTCTATCGAAGATTAATGCTCTTTGTCCTGATCTATGCTAATGAGATGGTTGTGTGGATGTGATTTGTCGATATCCTGAAATATCACCCCCTCGCTCCCTAAACGCCGCCGCCGCCGATCAATAACCTATTAAAGGCCGATCACAGACGGGTTGGAAAGCAATCTGGAAATTTGTGCTGACATTGATTCAACAGAGAGGAGCTGATTCTGCCGATTAACACTCACATCCCTAAAGACTCACTCAGAGAGACTAGAACCCGAACCCAAATGTAGGAAAGTGGTAACACAGTTGTAGGGGTATTGGACTGATAATTGGAAGATAAGGATTTGATTCCCAGCACCAAGTTGCCACTGCTGGGCCCGTAAGGAAAGACTTGATCTGGAACAGACCCATAGAGACAAGAATTCAAACCCACAGAAAATAATAGGTTTAGGAACAGATTCACAGGGACTAGAACCCAAACTGCAGGGACTTTTTAGCTCCGGAATAGACCCAGAGGAACTAGAATGCAAACACAGAAAGAAAAATAATATATATTTGGATTAAAAGGCTGAACCCTCAGTTTACAATCTCTCTTTCTCTCTCTCTCTCTCTCTCTCTCTCTCTCTCTCTCTCTCTCTCTCTCTCTCTCTCATCTTCCCCGCTTCTCTCTCTCTCTCTCTCTCTCCTCTCCCGCTCTCTCTCTCTCTCTCTCGTTCCTCCCTCTCTCTCCTCTTCCTCTCGTCCTCTTTCTTCTCTCGATCAATCTCTCTCTCTCTCTCTCTCTCCTCTCTCTCTCTCTCTCTCTCTCTCTCTCTCTCTCTCTCTCTCTCTCTCTCTCTTTCTCTCTCTCTCTCTCTTTCTCTCTCTCTCTCTCTCTCTCTCTCTCTCTCTCTTTGAATGAGTAAATCTTCTAAATGAGTCAAGGTTTATCTCAGCGTAAACTGGACACTGGGGAGATGGTAGCTTAGCGGTTAAGGTGTTAGAATCCTGCTAAGACGATCATGTGTTTAATTGTTAGCACAACCACTTCTCACCACTCAACCCCATCTGCTCAGGTGGGTTATAAAATTACTTCAGATAAGAACGTTCGCCAAATGTTGAAACCTTCACCACACTCAGAACTCTCACACACACTTTACCTACCTACTTCTACAGAGTTAAAGTGTTCTGGTCCAATCTCTCCAGCAGACCATGGTTTAATTCCTCGCCAATCTCCTTTACATGAGTAATCCCTGATGGAGAGTTATTGTTCACCAGGTGTTTATGTTTATTTTCCTTTTTGTCAGTTGGACATGGAGTGTTTTTGTTTCAGCCTCGCCGTGATCACAGATGGTTATAGATCAGAGCTTGTTGCTGTAATTCCTGGTTAGCACCAGCATGCTAGTAATTTGATTTGATGTGAACCATTTTGTTTCTAATCAGAAAGCATAACATCTGCCCAAACGTGCAATCTAAATCTGCCTGCTGGGATTGCTTACATTCTTGTGTGTAATGTTGATGTGTGTAATCAGGAGATGAAGCAGTGGAGCAGCTCTGGATATGCTGGAGGAGTGCCAAGCTTTAAAGCTGATAGAAACCCTACTCATAATTAACCGGTTAACTTCTTGAGGTTTAAATAGGTGCCACCATGGCAGAAGTATGGTCATAGATTACTTACACATACTATTTCATACAGTTTGTACAGTATTAATGAATGAGAAGAAAATACTGTTTCAAATTATTCGTATTATAAACTAAATTTGAATGCGTTAGATACTGACTTTAAATGTGTTAAGCACCGATTTGAATGCTGTAGGTACTAATTTGAATACGGTGGGTACTGAATATAAATCCATTATGTACTGATTTGAATGCAGTAGGTAATCATTTAAATGCGTTAGGTACTGATTTGAATGCGGTAGGTACTGATTTGAATGCGGTAGGTACTGATTTAAATGCGGTAGGTACTGATTTGAAATGCGTTCGGCTGATTTACTGCTGGTAGGTACTGATTTGAATGCGTTAGGTACTGATTTGAATGCGTTAGGTACTGATTTAAATGCGTTAGGTACTGATTTGAATGCAGTAGGTACTAATTCAAATGCGGTAGGTACTGATTTGAATGCGTTAGGTACTGATTTGAATGCGTTAGGTACTGATTTGAATGCATTAGGTACTGATTTGAATGCGGTAGGTACTAATTCAAATGCGGTAGGTACTGATTTAAATGCGCAAGTACTGATTTGAATGCGGTAGGTACTGATTTGAATGCGTTAGGTACTGATTTGAATGCGGTAGGTACTGATTTGAATGCGGTAGGCACTAATTCAAATGCGGTAGGTACTGATTTGAATGCGGTAGGTACTGATTTGAATGCGTTAGGTACTGATTTGAATGCGGTAGGCACTAATTCAAATGCGGTAGGTACTGATTTGAATGCGGTGGGTACTGATTTGAATGCGTTAGGTACTGATTTGAATGCGGTAGGTACTGATTTGAATGCGGTAGGTACTGATTTGAATGCGGTAGGTACTGATTCGAATGCGGTAGGTAGTGATTCGAATGCGGTGGGTACTAATTTGAATGCATTAGGTACTGATTTAAATGTTGTAGGTAGTGATTCGAAAGCGGTAGGTACTGATTTGAATGCGGTAGGTACTGATTTGAATGCGGTAGGTACTGATTTGAATGCGGTAGGTACTGAATCAGATGTGGTAAGAGAAAGACACAAACACAGATTAAAGCGCTGCATATCTTCTGTTTTATAGTTTAACTAAATCTGAAATTTTAGTTCTCAATAAACTTATTGCCATATGCAAATAATCTGGATAATTTAATTAATATGCAAATTAATCTGGTGACTTTAATCAGTAGATTCGTTTCTCTGAAAACTAAAAGAGCATTATAGATTATGGCTGTCAGGCAGTTGTTAAATTGTGTGTGTGTGTGTGTGTGTGTGTGTATTAGTCAAGGTATTGATAAATATTTGATTCCCAGCTCATCTATAATAAATGGGACAGCAAGGTTAGGTAGTGAAACTTTTATTAAATTTACCAGACAGATTGTTTTAACTTGTTCTGAGTGAGTAATGAGACCAGATCGAGATGCAGATGAGATTTTAATTTAACAGTAGAACATCGAGAGAAAAAAAAGTTAGCATCTTTAACCCTCATACTATTCTTCATCCCTCACTGTGCTTTTGCAAACCTCTTTCTCTCTCTCTCTCTCTCTTTCTCTCTCTTTCTCGCTTTTCTCTTTCTCTTTCTCTCTCTCTCTCTCTTTCTCTCTCTTTCTCTCTCTCTCCTGTTGCATAAATAAAAGTGTTTCTCAGAATTGAGAAGAAATCAGCATTTCATTACAGCAGAACCTCCAGAAGCTGAACGAGGTGTGTAATACAGACGAGGACAGAGATCTCTCCGCTCCGCCTGCCTGGAGTCTCCAACAGCTCGTGTGTTTTCATGCTAATAAATTAAACATTCGGCTCCGGTGTGAAAAAAAAAATCCTTCCAGCATTTTGTACAGTGGTGAAGTTTTTCTCTCCGAACAGAAAGTTGATCTCAAACCTCCGGAATTCATCAATAACGTTCGAGCTGCTTCAGTACAGCTCACATTAATGCCTACAGAGAAACACAGGAACTTTTATTAGTGTGTGTGTGTGTGTGTGTGTGTGTGTGTGTGGTCTCATCTAAAGGAGTGAGTCGAAGAGAAATTGGCAGGAACTCGACGCTCCGTCTCCTGCTGTTCAGCAGTCTGCGTTATCTGTTGCATAAACATGCAATTACTCTTCATTTTCTTTTCACAGATAAGTATGTGAGTTTGTGTGAGTATGTGTGTGTGTTTGCTTACGGCTAAGTGGACTACAGGAGTTGAACGCTGTGCTAGAAACACCATAGAGAAACCAATTCTTGGAGCAGACATAATTAATAACAAACAACACATTATGAGCTTCACGTACATTCAATTATTATCCATTTCCTTATATGGTCAGGAGGCACGCCAATGCCTTTGCTGTAGTCCAGAAGCTGAATCATAGAGTCAAATCTGAATCTAGAATTAGATCAGGAACAGAAATGTGAACCGAGAACCAAAAAAGAGTCAGGCTATGGAATTCGAGTGTTGCATTTATACCACTCTTCCACCAGAGCCCAATCAGGAACCAGGCTGCACTTTTCTACTAAAAAAATGTCCTGGTCATCTGTCTAGATCCTTGTTCCAAACTGGCTTCTTGGAGAAAGAATTAAACCTGTCAGTCCATTAGTGATGGACAGAAGAGACCAATGCTTTTATTACCATCAGGACCACTTGACAAATCTGACAATTAAATGCTCCAGCACCAATTAAACATCCATCCTGATGGAAAAGCATTACCAGAGACTAGAACTGGACCTTAAATTCATTACCAGCTTGCTTAGGAACAGAAAGGGAACTTATTTAAAGCTGGGGTTAAATCAAGGGGTTGGATCTGAATCCATAGATTAAAATCCCATGGTAGATCATAGATTGGGCCTTGAAGTGATTTTTGATTAAGATCAGAAACTTGGGACTGAATCTTGACTCAGATGATCCTGTTGCAATCAAAACAAGTCTTGGTAGTTGACTAAAATGTGTCCTGTACTATCACTTCATTCCAGCTCTGCCTAGACCATGAATTATGCATTTTGTTCCGCAATTCCATTTCCTCCTCACTGGTTCCGGGGTGGCTTTAGCTGACTTACAAACATAAACATGCTCACACTCTGAGATAAGACATGGCCTCATGCTGTCCACATCGCCGAGGGATTTGAGTTTTGCAATGACCTAAAGGTGGAGATCCTTTATGAGATCTATGCTGCACATTTTATCTCCTGAAAGCAGACAGGGTCCGGGATCCCCTAGTGTTTAATCTCTGTGATGGAGCTGAGCCAAGCCGAAGAAGCTGAGGGAGCCGTCAGACTCAGTCAGGTGTGAGGTTTTAGCTAGAGGTTAGGAGACTTAATCTGTCAGCACCCCAGCATTAATCTGGAGCCTGTCAGGCATTAGTCAGTATTCTGTCCTGTTGTATTTCAGTGGTTGATATTAATCACAGACTCCAGTCATATTCCATCAGCTAATATCGGAAATTACTCAGCATCAGGTGGAGAAAGTTCTCTGTAGATGGAGACGGTTTATGAAGTGGATTTTATTGAGAATCAAATTCAGTCATGTGTGTTCAGATTCTTATGTAGAAGCAGAGAGAGAGCCTGGGGATTTTTAGGGGAATGTTTAGACTACCAAAAAACTGTTGTTATGTTGTTTATTTTTATTCCATTCACATTCCTGGTATTTGGTAGACGCCCTGATTTATAGCGACTTTTTTCTTTTATTAAATTCTAACTGATCAGTTAAGTGTTAGAGGTCTCGCTCAGCAGTGACAGCTTGGTTGTGCTGAGAATTGAACCAACGATCCAGAAGTTTGTGTGCTAATTGATCGTCCACTTTCCTGACTGAAGAATATAAAACCAAATCAATACATTGACATATAAATCTTTATTGTAATTGGGAGTCTATTGTATTGCCGATATTCAGCTGTATAAACTGTATTTACGACATTCTTCACTGTACTATTATGTTTTATTGAATTATGGATTATGGATTTTACTGTCATTCTTCGGCAACTTATAAAACAGCACACAATCCAAAGCATCCTGTTACATCCATCTGCATTTTCGAAAAGATCGTGACCGAAGATCAAGCAATATAGATTTTTCTGTCGAATTGTTACACAAATGCCGATAATTTGCATGTTTATATAAGATAGAATTTATACATAGAACCAATATTTATTGGTTGCTTAATTTCTGTTTTTTTTAAAGATATTTTTAACCTTTATTGATAGGACAGAGGGAAGATAGAGAGATAAAAGGGGACCAGAGCTGGGAATCAAACCCGGGTTGCTGGGGCACAGCAACTTGCGCATATGGGTGCTGGTGCCGTGACCCACTACACCATGGTGCTGTACTATTAGTGTTGTTTTTGACTCGATTAACTGAACTAAACAAAATTTTTTATTTCCAACACTGTTAATAATGTCATTTTACTTCCTCAAATCAAACGCAACTCTTAATACTACAGAAATATCGGAGTTGAAAATTGAAGTGTTGTTGTTAAATAAAAGCTTTGATGATGCAATCAAGGGTAAAACCACTAACTAATAGAGAATGTGTAAATATTTATAACAAATAAATAAAAAAAAAATACTAAATAATCTAAATAGGTTTTATTCTCCCAGTTAATCCAAACTCATACTGATATGTTATGTTTGTCAACTAAAGCTAGTTGTAATGTAATGAGTTCACAAGACTGATATATATCAGTGGATCCGATAATAAAAAAATTTAAATATCAGTAACAATGATAGATAAAACTGATTATTGGTCAATCTTTAGTAACACTGGTGTTTATTACTCTAACAGACCAACAGCTGGAGGTGTTGGCACCCTGTATTTGAGAGATAAATGATTTATTGAGGAAATGTTGCAATCACACAGTTAGTTTCCTATTTTAAATGATTTATCAATGAAATATCATAAGGTAGAAATGTGTTGGTTTAGTTTACCTGCAACATGTTCAGGAAAAAGTTATGCTAATAGTGCTTTCAAAACGAAAGACCAGGAAGACTGTCATCCAGCCAATGTTGTGTCCTTGAACAAGACCCTTTACCCTTCCCGCTCCAGGGGCGCTGCATCATAGCTAACCCTGCACTCTGACCCCAACTTACTAAGTCGGGATATGCGAAGAAAGAATTTCATCGTGCTGTAAAAAAGTATATGTGACAGAATAAAGGCATTTGCATTACAGTAGTGACAGTTTTGAGCGCAGTTTTCAAAAAGGCCACAAAACAGCACTAATTATCGGTGTATCCAATATTACAAAACTAATTTTTGTACTCGATCTGTAAAACTAGCCTACGGTTACCAAACCCGTTGATTCCAGTCTGTTTTGATGTACAGCAAGAATAAAAGTTATTGTTCGATTGGAGCTGTCAGGAGACGACCTTAATCTCCAGCTGCTGAGATATTAGACTTTCTTCTATAAGCACACACAGTTTGATCAAACCCTTGTGTGATTAAAGACAAAGACGAGACAGACTCCAGAAGTGCTTATAGATGTGCCAAAAAGCCCGTGTGCAGATTGGAGGAGTCGGAATTATTCTAAGCGCGTTGCTCTGTCCATCTCACTGAGTCTGTGGGGTAATAAGGATTTCATGTATTCTTTTATACTCAGACGAAACGTGTAATCTGTAATGAGCTGACATTTCATTTTCTTTTTTTAGCCTGAAGAGTCAGGATTTAAATGTTAAACAGAGTCTTTTCTCAGTAGTCTGAAAGGGGGGCAATGGTGGCTAAAATGGTTAAGGTGCTGAGTTGTTGATTGGAGGACGAGGATGAGTTGGGCTCAAGCCCCACCACTGCTAGTCAGCCACTGTTGGGTCCTTGAGCAATAACCTTAACCCTTCCTGCTCCAGGGGCGCTGTACCATATCTGACCCTGCGCTGTGACTCTAACTTTCCTAGATAGGATATGTAAAGTATAAAAATATCACTTCAATGTTTTGCAGAATATATGTCATCTACGTAACTGCATCACCAGCATGATCCAGCATGCATTACCAACAAACCCTAATGATGCTGTAGGAGTCTAGGAGCATCACCAACACAAACTAATGATTGCTATAGGAGCTCCAGGAGCATCACCAACACGCCCTAATAATGCTCTAGAAGTCCCTGGAGCATCACCAACACACACTGATGATGCTCTAAGAGCTCCAGGAGCATCAGCAACACACACTAACGATGCTGTAGGCGTTTCTGGTACCTTGAGTCACCTGGATTCCTGTAATAAATCATAATAAACTAAATAATAGTCCCTGTGATGTATGTACAGGCTCTAGAAAGTAAATTGAGAATCTGGATCTAGGGACTGAATATAAACAAGCAGATCCCTGAGAATATATTGATGGAGCCATGATGCTTGAAGAAACAATAATCACATCTCCATGATAACTCTCCATGATAAGCTGTCGTCTGATTGGACATGTTCAAGCTTTCATCATCTCATTATCTTCTCAAGGTTCCCAAGGTATCTCTGGAGTGTGTGAAGGAATTACATAAACTGATGTACTTCTTTTACTGAATGTTTTCTCATATCGGTCAGTTTATCTTTTAAACTAATTTCACCAAGAAAAATCAATTGTGTTTAATCCGGTAAGAAATCGGAGGAGTCAGGAAACGGAGATATGAATGGTATATAAAGAGCTTCACATGTGAGCTTCTGTAAACTTTCAGCTGGGTTCCTTAATCTAAACATATTGATATTCTCACACAAAAGTTCGACATCAGCAGATCAGAGATAAGAACCTCTTTAGAAGAGTTGCTGACTCTGTACATCACAAATTCCACCTACATTTACATCATCTATTTATTGTCCAATCAGGTGAGAGCTGGCTTAATGAAGAGTGTAAAAGATTTCTGATACTCTGAGCTGCACAGCACCACCTGTAACATGAGGATCTTTACATCTTAATAAATGACACTATTACATTAAGACTGTTGCTTCACTTACATATTTAGTTATATTTTAAATGCATTTACATATAATTCAACCATCCAAACCAAGTAATTGAGCATAAAACAGTGACTGACATTTGTCTTTTATTCAACTGGGAAGTTGGGTGTTAAGGTCTTGATTAAAGGCCCAGCAGTGGCAGCTTGGTGGTGCAGGGAATTGAACTCTTTGCATCTATAGGCAGACACCTTAACCACTAAGGTACCAGTTGATATTTTGTGTTGTTGTTAGTGTTTATGATGGAGATTAGTTTGCTTTTTCAATGCATCAGGACTCACTTAGAAGGTAACAAGATTCTTGGTGACTTGGACAGTTGAAAAAGAGTCTGAATATGAAGACTTAACTGTCAGTTTCATCTATATCTTTGATAAAATTACAGATTTTGTCACTAATATTCAGTCAATCCAGTTTAGTTTGTTTCTACTGGCTGGGAATTTGTCCTTTTACTTAGGACAGTCTAGATTTGCATATAGTTGCATTTTCTGCAAACCTGATAGATCTCTGGTCCATTCACAGCTCTTTGGTGCTTGTGTTCTTACTCCTCCATTCAGACCCCTTTTTCTAATTCATAATAGACATTAGGGAGGTAGCAAAGTGGTTAATGTTTTGGACTGCTAACATGAAAACCATGGGGTCGATTCACAGAATCACCAAGCTGCAACTGCTGGGCTTCTCTGTGGAACCCTTAATCCTCAACTGCTCAGTTGCATGATTGTAAGTCGCTCTAAATAATGACATCTGCCAAATGCCAGAAATTTATAACTCAGTTTTAGATGTGGGAGTTTGATTGACAACTTGCCAGAGTGAGAACAAACCCTGAGACAGGGGTCCAATTAGGTCATCAAGTGCAAATGCAAAAGATGCAGAGCAAACCTGCAAATTAGGACCTGTCAGTCCAGCTACAGCACTTCATTAATGACTTCCATGTAAGCAGAAACGGGGATGTGAACTTTACTTAAATATTTTCCTTATTACCTTGGAATGAAATCTATATGCTGGAGTTTTCCTGCGGGATACCAATGTACTATAGTAATAAGGAGCTTTGGCTCTTTGAAACTTTGTATAACCACATGGTGAGAAAGGATAATCAATTACCTCGGGGGTCAGTTCCAAAAAGTCCTTGAGACTGATGTCTGAGTTCAATTTACTGCATTTGAAGGGTTTGAATGGTTGAATGGCCAAAGATGGCTGGGATAGACTCCAGCAGATCCCTGTGACCCCGACTTAAGGAATAAGCAGGTATAAAAGATGAATGAATGAATATATTTCACAGTTTAGAGTAAGTCAGATCTCATGCAAAGTTCTTTCTGTTTGTTTATTTAAAAAGAAAAATCTTAATCCTCCTGTAAGGCAGTCATCAGTTAGCTTTGGGTTGGATTAGCAAAGGAAGCTAACTGCACCAGCCACTTGAAACACTTCGCTACATCCATTAAAACTTCATTTTTTAAACAGACGTTTTTATCTACATTGTTAGACGTCAGGAGCGCTAAGCTGGTCGAGGTTAATTATCTACAATTCCTTCCTGCTCCTTAATTAACACCTCTTCACTATGTGTGTGTGTCTGTGTGTGTTACTTTCTTTGTTCAATATCAAGGGTCTACTTTAAAACTAAGTGTAATAAAAGTGTGAAGTTAAAAAGAAAAACCTTTAATTAGTGCACAAGCGGACTAAGGAATATCTGTCACATAGCAAAGGTGTCAGGACCCCGGACATGTGGGCGAAGTGAGAGGTTTTAATAACACACTAACAAAAAGTCCAAATGAACAGTCAAACCCAAATATTAACAGGCAAAAAGCAAACTGAAGTGGTGGAAACAAGGAATATGGAATTTAGGAAAACTAGAACAGACGCTGTTTGGAGCTGAGAATTAAAGGCTACCCTTTTGCCTCTGAGGGAAGCTTATGACCTCCAAAGCAATAGAAATGTTTATGTGTATGGCATTAAGTCATGATTGTGGGTGTGAGCTGATTTAATAGTGCTATTTATAATTTTAACATGGCATTTGAAGGGCCAATGGACACCAGAGGCATTTATCTACAGTTTGCCTTTGGGTGGTGTTCTCTTCGATTAAAGTCCACTCTGCTAGAGATCCATGAAATGACACAGGAGCTTCAAGAATGGATTGGGACTCTGTTCCATTTACACAATGCCACAGTTTACATTGCATTTGATCACCATCAACATTGTTTAGCTGTTATAGACATAAATACGGTGTCCCCAGATGAGGATGGGTTCCCTCTTGAGTCTGGTTCCTCTCCAGGTTTTTTCCTTATTTCATCTCAGGAAGTTTTTCTTGCTACAGTCACCACCGGCTTGCTAATTACAGACACTTTTTCATTCTTACTACATTATCTGTATAAAGCTGCTTTGAGACAATGTCCACTGTTAATTTCGCTACCCCAATAAAAATGAGTTAAAGTATACAACCAACGTGCATGGCGATGTGCTGGATGCACTTTGCGACCATGGCTTGCTACGAGAAACGTTAAGCAAAGAAGTGGAAGTGCAGAAAGTGGGTGGATGTCTGCACTAGGCTAGAAACAAACCCCAGCTGAGTTTACCATCCATCCTATTTGCCAAAATTTGATCCCTGGACAATAGACTGGACTACATTCGACTCCAGCAAACTACACCCCATGAGTTTAGAGACTGCTGCTTTTTTGTTTTTACGGTGACTTGGCTCAGGGACCTGATGATGCTATTCAGCTAGATGAGCACACTTTGTTAGGTAAGGCTTGTGGTGGTATGTTTACTTCAACAAAGAATAATGCAAGAACTCTGTTTTCTCTGTTTTAATTACTGTTCATTGCTAGTGAAGTTTTATTAATGTTAAATGCAGACCATTTTATTTACCACAGGAATTCACAAGGTTTATATTTGTCAGCGCTAATGCTAAATAAGTGCTTTTTGTAGTCTATAGGGCTATTAGCGACCTGCAGAATACTTACCCTGACAGACTGTTGCAACCATAAAAATCACAAATCAGTGCTCCTAAAATTACATCAGTATGTGGACTTTGAAAAACAGGTAAACAAGCTGAATTTTGTTTACTCACACTCATCATGATGAAGTGCTTTGAGAGCTTCGTCATGAGATACATCATGACCCTGCTGCCACCTTCACTGGAACCCTTAAAATGTATGTATCATTCAAACCTTTTCACAGATGATGCCATTGCCAGAACCCTCCATCTGGTCCTCATACATCTGAACAATTAGGACATGTATGTACAAATACTGTTCACAGAATTCAGTTTAGAATTTCAGAACATCATCATCTCTCAGCACCTGATCGACAAGCTGAGTCTGCTGGGACTGAACACCTCCCTCTGCAACTGTATCTTGGATTTGGACTGGGAGACATCAGTCATTCCAAATTGGAATCAGCATTTCCAGCACCACCACACTGAGCACTGGGGTCCCTCAGGGTTGTGTGTTCAGCCCACTGCTGTTCACTCTGATAAGTGTTGAGAAGAGCACAAAGTGACCATTCTCCACTGAAAATTGCTGGATCCTCTGTAGAGATCAAATTCCTTGGTGCCAATCTAACGGAGAAACGCACATGGTCACACAACATCAGCTTTATTAGCAAGAAAGCCCAGCGGCAGCTCTAGGTTCAGCAAAGGCTGATGAAAGCCTATTTTCTAACCCCCATCATTCTGACCAGGCTCTACCAAGGGACCATCGAGAGCATCCTGAGCAGCTGCATCACTGGCTATTCTGGAAACTGCAGCAGATAGTGAGAGCAACTGAGGACAATCCTTTTACTGAGAACAGCTAAGAAAATCAACAGAGTCCCTCTTTCCTTTATAATGGACATTTACACTACGCACTGTATTAAATCCAACAGCACACACCCCTCACACACACTTTGCAGTGTGGTTGTAAATGGTGTTTTTAATAGAACTAATTAATTCTACTGTAAGCGTAAGTTAGCACACCCCCCGCCTTTGTTCTGCTAAAATTATATTTCTGGGTTTATTAGTTAAAGCAATTTTACTGTACTAAAAATGATTATTTCTATTTTCAGACACAAACAGAGCATTAAAACCTGCTGATTTAGCAACTCCAACTTCCTGTCTGCTTTATCAGAAAATGGGATTTTGATACTAAACCCATTTAATTAAAAACATGCTGAAAGAAGCTGACACAGAAGGAGCCGAAGTCGGAGGCGTGTTTTCAGGGCTCTAACGTTCGCCGTGAGCCTGTGGGACTCAATAGCACCATGAGTGTAATGAGGTCGTTTAGAAAAATCAGACCTCTGAGACACACATACACACACACATTTAGTATCCTGAACATTGTTGACATTTATCCTGCAATAAAAAAAAAAACCTGTTAATTTTGCAATAAAACAAAAATAATTTAATATGAAAACAAAAATATTAAATTAAAAATTAGATAAACATCGACTAGTAAAGTCCTCGACATGTAAATAGTCCTCGACTTATACTATAATAACTATAACTTGAAATAATAATTTTTGTTCTATATTTTTCTTATACTATACTATTTTGTTCTATATAGTTTTGTTCATTATATTTTTTCTGTATTTACTTTTGTTCATTTTGTATGCATGCATGCTGCTTTGTTTTGTAGGGATACGACATTTGTAGGACACAAACTATATTTTCATACATTTGTCCATTTTGTAGGGATTTACATGTCAGGGATTTTCATCCATTTTGATATACCCTCATGTACATTACTTAAATCCATGGGAACAGCTGTGATTGGTCGATTTATTTCCATGTCATTGTCAGTCAGGCACCCTCATGGGTAATAAAATCTGCTACAAATTTAGACCTTCTGCCAGAGGACTTCATAAGACATAATTAGTCATTATATTAGACCCGCCTTTAATTCTGAAAAACCCTTTTTTCTAATTGGATTGGATGTGGCTTCTGTCAGTTGTTTTATATTTTCACTGTTTTTGTACCTCTCATAGTCAGGGAAAATCCTGAGGGCAAAGCTTCAGAAATATGGGCAGCTAACTCTGAAAGGACGAAAAGCGAAAAGGAGGGGTACAACCTGGACAGGACACCAGTCCATCACAGGGCCACATACACACTTACACTCACTCCTATAGACAATTTAGAATTTTTGAACGTGGGAGGAAACTGGAGAACCTGGAGTAAACCCACGCAAGCACGGGGGAAACATGCAAACTCCACACAGAAAGCCTGGGAATCGAACCTGGGCCTTCCTGCTGTGAGGCAACCGTGCTGCCTGTTCTATCAGATATTCTGGGAAATTTTTCTTTGCCCACTTCTGAAATTTTTTTTAAAATTTTACTAAAAAAACCCAACACAGGGGGTCACCACCACCTTCTAAAAATCAGTTTGAAAAATTAACAGGTAAAAAATTATATAATCAGGATTTTTTTCTTCTCAATCTGTTGCTTCTAGTAGTTTAACTCTATTAAACATTACGGAATCTGACCTGATTAAATTTGTCCTGATCTCAGTTTGGTTCAGATCAGATAAGATCAGATCAGATTTTTCCCTGCAGGTTTATTTCGGCTGCTGAAGGTGTGAAGGTGAAAAGCCGGTTGTGTTCTGTACCCATAGTGTGTGTTGGTGTATCGGGTGGTGAGTGTTTTTGCTGCAGGGCCCGAGCCGTGTGTGAGATGTGTGGTGTGTGGATGTACTAATAAATTATTGAACATGTACAAAAAAAAAAAAAGCAGAGCAGATGAAGCGAAGCTGCTGATGTGTGCTGGACCTTCAGCTCTGAGCCCAGTCATCAGCTTTAACGGAGGAAACACTGCAAACGAAAAGGTATATGAACTGCATCCAGCTGTAATGCAGATGTAAAAGAAGTTGCTGTGTGTGTAGGTATATTTGAGGTTCATGCAGAAACCTTGCTGAAAGTCAAAAAAATCTGCAGCAGGACAAAATGGATAAAAAAATAATAATAAACACGGATCTTTTCTAAAGCATGGTGGTGGAAGCATTATGTTATAACCATTAGTCAAGTACCTCTGACTTATTTCCAGTGTATCTGTGACTAATTAAAGGGAGGATGTTAGTCTCACTCATCCTTCTATAACCTTCTCCTTTCTTCGGTGCAGGTTCTCCACTAGATTGGGTCATGTGACTGTGTGCATTCAGTTCCAATAGTATTAATAAGATCAGACACTAATGTTGAAGTGAGGAGGTCTGGGGTTCAGCCAGGGTTCCAGTTCATCCCAAAGGTGTTCAGTTTAAAGGGGTTAAGTCAGAATCAGGACTCACACAGGACATGAGAGTTCTTCTACTCCAATCAGAACACATCATGTCTTTATGGAAATCAGGTGGTTCGTGGACATTCTGGGACAGAGGTTGATAGTGTGTGACTCAGAGATTGGAAAACAGTTTGGGGAAAGAACAACTGATGTGGAAGTCTGTGAGGATGTTGAGTATCTGCTGATTCTCGCTGGTCCTAATTTAGATGATGTGTAGTCAGAATGCAGAATAACGCACTTGCTAACACAAAGGTCACCGCTGTCCCCGGTGTTCACTGGGTTGTTAATAATATTCCACCCACCTTGTTATTCTTACTCTGATGTAAAACGAATCATTTGTCTGTATAGTACACGCTCGCTGAACAACACCCAAGGAGTGTGTTTGTGTAACGAAGCGTCACCGATCAATTTCCGTCCTCTGTCCCCTCGTCCGTTCATGTGCGTCTGTAATTAATTAATTAATTAACGCTCGCCTGGTCGTTTGAGCAACGCAAATGAAGTGAAACAAGCCGTGTGGTTCACACGGCTCATTTCACTTCCTGTTCCTGATCTTATTGCGCTTTTCTTTTTCTCTTCTGTAAGAAGAACGACAGACTTCAGGACAAAAGACACTAAAAAGTTCTTTGTGATTAAAATGATCAAAAACTATTCAGGGATTTTTTTAAGATCTAAAAAACATCAATTGAAAATCAATGTGATTAATGAGAATGTTACCTGTCAGTCAAAAGGCAGAATAACATAGTAAACAATAAAAAAGGATATGGCAAAAGTATTGGGACAGTTGGAATAACTGGAACAAGGCAATAGTATTGGTGGGAAAGTGGTAGCTTAGTGATTAAGCTATTTGACAGGTGACCAAAAAATCCTGCGTATAATTTCCAATGTCATTAAGCTGGTAATGCTGGGCCCCTGAGCAAGGCCCTTGTATAAATTTATGTCACTTTGGATAAGGACATCCGCCAGATGAAAGAAGTAAAATGTATTGGAGCAAAAACCCTTAACCCTTTCTGCTCCAGGGGTGCTGTATCATAGCTGACTCGTGCTCTGACCCAAACTGTCCAACGTAGGATATGTGAAGACTATATGTTCTACTGTGTATATTGAATCAGTTAGTGTTGAGGGATGCTGGGAGTTGACGTCTGTAGCAGTCCTGTTTGTTGGCCTTGGTGAAAACCATGTTCGGGTCATTATGGGACATAATACAAATACAATCTGATTATAAATTAATATTATTAATGTGTTCCAATGAAACGAGCTGTATTATGTAATTAAATGAGAGAAGTGGTAGCGCAGTGGTTAATTTATGTAATTTATGAAAGTGTAAAGTATCGGATGAGTGTAATGAACAACAGAGTCCTTGTGCGTTTGATGCTGAAGTAAAGATCAGATTAAAACTGACAGACGTTTACACACTTTCAAAACTACTGCTGGTTTCAGTTTTGCTGGTTACCATTAACAATTTGTAAAAATATTAATCCGGTATTTTATGTAACTAAGTTCACAATGTGATGAAGGGGAATAAAAGTGAAGAATATGATTATAGTATAACACAAAAAGGAATAATTTAAATGTGAAAAAAAACTCCGGAATACTGTAACATCTTTAATACATGACCGTTTTTTTCTCTGGTCCCTTTTTTGTTGAGACTTCTCTGACAAGTGCTAATTAGCATTAGCCTTTAGAAGCTGTGTCACTTTCATGCTGTGAGAGGGAAAGAGGAAGAGACGAAAGGAAAGTTGGAGAAGTGGTTAAGGTGTTGGACTGCTAATTGGAAGATCTGGGTTTGATTTCCAGCACCACCAAGTTACCACTGTTGGGCCCCCTAAGCAAGACCCCTAACCTCCATTTGCTCAGTTTTATAAAAGACAAAAGGGTAGTGGTGGCTTAGTGGTAAAGGTGTTGTACTGATACCAGAAGACCAGGTTTGATTCTCAGCACCACCAAGCCACCACTCTGAGCCACTAAGCAATGCTCTCAACCCCCAGTTGCTCTGTTGTATAAAAGAGACAAATATAAGTCAATCTGGATAAGGGCGTCATTGGATACTTAGGTTTATTGCTTAAGGGGGGTCATTCCAACAGGGGGGTCTCAACCCATAAGGGGGCCTTTAGCAAGGTCTGTGGGGGGTCGCAGCATATTTTGTTAAGTGTTAAGCAGTGGCTATTAAGGAGTAAGATCATATTGCATTAGCTAATTTTATTTATTGCCCCCTGGTTGACCAAAAAATATGAAAATGAAGGAAATCGCACTGATTCACCTTCAGCAGATGATAGTAATGACCCAGACTAGGAAGCTCCCACCAATTAGCATCGCAGTGCTAACAATACTGGAAATACGAAATGCAGGAAATTCCAAGATTAATAATATCATTAAATGTAAAGGGGTGGCCCTAAAATATTTATATCAGACAAAAAAATCTGGAAACCACTGGCCTGTAACACACTGTCATGGTGTCACCCTCACACACATAGCTAAGCAGTATCTGCTGGAGTCTATCTCAGCGGTCATTAGATGAAAGGCAGACAAACCACCACACACACACACTCACTCCTATGGAATTTTGAGACCCCTGTGAGAGATATAAACCTAAAACATTTAAACTTACAACATTTTGGCAGACGCCCTAATCCAGAGCGACTCTTTTTTTATACGACTGAGTATATCAGGGTTAAAGGCTTTGTTTTCCAGAAATATACCCCAGCTTGGTTCCAAGTACAGGGTCAGCCATTATACCCCAGCTAATATATGCTTGTGGGCCCCACATGGGTTATTTTTAGGTTACATGGGTACTGAGTGGGCATAGGATCAAGGTTCTGGAAGAGGTATCTTAGGTGGCTTAAGGTGTTGGACTGCTCCTTGGAAGATTAGGGGTTTAATTCTTGGCACCACCAAGCTGTCACTCAACTGCTCAGTTAAGTAAAAAATAGGTAAATATAAGTTGGAGAAGAGGATCTGCCAAAATTGCAGAAATATAAGTGTAAAGTGTAAAATCTTATGTTGGTACCAGGATTGGTTTTTCACTGTTGCCCAGTTGAGTACCACCAAGTGCTTTTCTACATGAAAGTTTTTTTTCTGTCATTCACGTTGTGTCGAGTCAGGAAACTAGGGGTCACATTTGGGGGTTCGAAGTACCTCTTATTTGATTTTAAAAAGGCTAATAAAATTAGACGAGCAGAATTTGCATAGTCGGTCACGCCTTGGATGTCCGGGTATAAATAGCCTGGCCGCAATTTTGCTAATCGTTCTGTCCTGAGGAGCTGAATGATGAGTTCCCTGGAGCAGTCCGGTGCAGGGAACAAGACTTACCATATGTAACCGGGACGTTTTTGAAATCTGACCATAAGGCCACCTGCAACCAAATACCCCTTTTTTAACTCATTTTATTTCCTGTTCATATTTTTTTTTTGGCATTCGGCCGATGCAGAATGACTCACATTATCTATTGATTTTATCCAGTTGAGAACTTGAAATTTAGGGCAATTGTTCAGGGCTTTTACTTAAACAATGGAAGCTTGGTGATGATGGTTAAAATTGAACCCCAAATCTTCCAATCATCAGTCTAGTACCTCACTATGGAGCTACCACTTCCCCATATGCAAATGTTGGCTAGTTAAGTGGTGCTGCAGCAGGGATAGGGGCCTTTATCAAAAGCCCAACAGTGGCTTGAATCCAGATCTCTTGATTAACAACCTAGTGCATTAACAGACTGACCCACTACTGCCCTATAATAATTTTGACAAATTACAGACCGTGGACCAGGTGAAGAAGATGTTTGGTGCATTACTTACCTTTCATTTCTCCAAGCCGCCCCAGATGTTAGCGGCCAGCAGTCATTCCACAGAAACTGTTGTGTTTTATGATGTATGGTGTTAGTGGTGTTTCTCTGTCTGATCACATACTAATCCTCAGGACAGTAAATTCAGCAGCAAAGCCTGGAGCTCATTAAACTGATCTGATTCAGATCTTCAGCAGAAAAACACTTTTTAGCAGCATAACTTTAGTTCCTGTGCTGCCCAGAATGGAGGTTTGGAGTTTTTCTGTGAGCTGATAGGGATCAGATTTGCACTAAGACAGGCTGATTGCTTCACAGTTGTGAGCTGTGATAGGCAGTAATGTGTAGAGCTTGTAAGATGCAGGTGACTCATGATGTGGTGGAAGACCTGAACCTCAACATGGACTCCAGAACTCCCAGAATGCAGTGCAGCAATAGCACGATGTGATGTTAAGTCGCGGTGGAGACTCGACCCTGTTACCTGTGAGATGAGGAGAATGGTGGTGGTCATGTAAATATCAGCATGAATAATGGGTTCTTTAAGGGTTCAGTGGATAATTCATAGTTCTTCACTTCCAAAAACAGGTTCAACAGAGAAACAACTGAAGAACCCTTTAATATTTTTATATTTTAAAGAATTTTGAAGGTAGAAACTGGAGAATTATTTTCAATAATAAGCGTATTGTTAAAAGTACAAGTTTCTGATGCTCATTAAAATATTCCTTTGTTCCACTTTTGACCTGTCGGAACTGAAGAACTCTGACATCCAGAACCCGTCCCAAAAGTAGCAGAAGACTGCGTTAATGTTTGTTTGTTGCCATGGATACTTCAAAACATTCTCAGATTCCTTAGCAGCTCTGATGCTTTATTTATTTATTTATTTATTTATTCAATTTTACTGTAACAATAATAATTGTATTATAATATGAACTATAAAATATATTTTAAATTAAACATTTATTTATAATTAATAATAACGACATTTATTTATTTCTCTGATTATTCATTCATTTGATACAAAAATAAGACGGAAAAAAGACGGAATAAAATGCACTTAAATTTAATTTTTATATTTTTTCAAAATTATGTTTACTTTAAATTAATTTACAAAGGCACACATACACACACACACACACACACACAAACACACACTGTAGTGGGTGGGGCCTAAGAGACCAACAGCCGGTCTTACTCTTACATCCCACTATTCCAAATTTGCAACAGAGCACACACACACACACACACACACTTACGCACACACACAAAAAACATGTTTCACCACACTGGGCAGTAAGGCTGTGTGTATTTGTGTGTGTGTGTGTGCGCGCGTGTGTGTGTGTCAGTACCAGATTAAACATGGGGATTTAAACATTCTAGGGCTGCTCAGGAGCTTATCATCTTCTTTGCCCCTGCCTCACACACTCTCACACACACACACACACACACACACACACACACACACTTGTACAGATGTCCTGATGGTGAAATTGCTTTTTTAGCTGATGTTTTTTTCCGTCTTTACGCTTTGATCCGGTTAAAATTAGTTTTTTTTTTTCTGGTGACTTTTTGTGACTTCGGAAAAAAAAAATATTTGAGTCAGAGCAAAATTCAGGAACATTTTCCAGGACTGATAGAAAATTACTGACTCCATCTATACTCTAAATCCGCATCTTACCCTAACTCTGCTTGTTACCCTGACCCCACCGATTACCCAAAACCTCAAAACACACCTCACACTTGCTCATTTCTGATGCTTCACTTTTAATCAATCTAATTATTAGCATAGTGTTAATTTAGCCACGGAGGTGTGTGTGATAAGTTGCCGAAAACATTCCACTGATCCAGGAAATTGAAGTGGGATTTAACCTTGAAATGAGTTTTAGTGTGTAAGAGGGAAAGTGTGATCCCAGAGTCGCTGGAAAAGGATTCTGGATTTTCCGGAACAGAGACACACAGATTCCAGCCAGTCGTGAGCTGAGTGTGAATGTGGGCTTTTCTGATCCTGCCAAGTTCCTGCTTTTAAAATTCAATTACACGCCATCGCTTTTTCCTCTCGTCCTCCACAGAGCTGCTCTTACTGCTAGACTACTGCTAAATTCTTCATCCTTCTCTCTCTCTCTTTTTCTCTCTCTTTGTTTCTATCACTCTGTCTCTCTCTCTCTCCATAACTGTCTTTGACTCGTTTTCTTTATGTTACTCTCTGTCTTACTCACGCTCTGTCTCTGCATCCTTCTTTGTCTCTCTCAATCTCCCCCCCTGTCTCTCTCCCTATCTCTGTCTCTTTTCTTTCTGTCACTCTTTGTTTTGGCACCTTCTGTCTCTGTCCCTCTCTCTCTCCATGTGCGATGGATAGGCACGAGTGGTGTGGACCAGTATCGTTATGACTATTATCAACTACCTCCAGGATTCCAATCAGTCTGGTTGTACACTCCGCTTGATTATCCAAACTGTCACCTGTCCTCATCATTCTGGACATTTAAGCTGTTTTCAACATGGTCAACCGCAAGATTCTTCTGTCCACTTTTAAGAGTCCTAGTATTTATAAAACCATGCCAGGAGTTTGCTTTCCAGCTGGCAGTTCATTAGCTTTACCCCAGCAAAATAGAACTGCTCTTCATTTCAGCTGATTCATACCTGTTCCAGGATCTAACAATCCCCATAAACGATTCCACCGCCGCTTGCAATCTTAGGGTAATTATGGACAATCGTACTCACATATTCCTGCTGGTTTATCCTCTACAACATCAGAGAGATTTAATCATTATTGTCAACTCAGTTCACTCAGTTATTTGTGCAGTAATTTCTAAACTACACTGTAGTGTAATTATATAGTGTATATAACTACACAATATATATATATATAACAGTTTTTGTGGGTTGTTGCACTTTGATTTGTAATCTATTGTACCACTATTGATCTATTCAATGATTAAACTCAAAGAATTTTTGTACATAAGTCTGGATAAGAACGTTTGCTAAATGATGGAAATGTAAATGTGTAGCGCACGTGAGATCAGTTGGCGTCTTGCCAATTTATTGCTATTTTCATGCTATAATCTCGAAACATTAATTTTGTTGTTGGGTATATAAGCCAGGGGCTTGTGTGCGTGAGTGTGCATGTGTTTGTGTGTGTGACTGGGGTGTTGGAGAAGCAAGGCAACTCCAAGCACTGACCGGTATTTAAGTTTAACTCACCCACACGCTGTGTGTAAAGTGTAAGGCAAGTGTAGAGGAGTGTGTGATGGTGTTTGGCGATATTATTGGTCATGAGAATGTTTTTCCTCTCTTTTGCACAAACAGTGTGATTGTTGCTTTTGTGAGAGACAAAGAGAAAGTAAAGAAACAGGAAGGTGATGGTAATAAACAATAAATATGAGGTAGTTTGAGGTAGGGAGTTCACCTGTTAAGAAAGTGATCCTGTCTAACATTCCTCGTTTATTCCTAGTAATGTGATAGTTAAAGCTTTGTCTTGATACGGGCATTTGGTCTTTCATGTTTAACGAATCCCCAATGGAAGTAAATTCCCATTGGTTAAACATGTGGTATCTTCCAGGAGGTCTGTGTTTATAGTATTTAAAAAAGGTGTTGACGAGGTAACACTGTGTTTTAAATGTGAGACAGGACACCTTGTCCAAGCCTGTTCTGAGAGACAGGGTGGACCCAGGTGTTTCTGAGCGCCCGGAGCTCAGCCTGGTAAAAACTCCAGGGCTGCTGCACCAACACCCAAAGAGAGTAAGCTTAAAGGCCAGCCTGCAGCCCAGGAGCACACTAAGGCTACCCTGACCCTGGAGAAGAACTGCTCAGCAGTGGGATACCCCACCCAGCTGGACCGGACATGAACCAAAAACCAGAAAAAGTCCAGTTCCACTAAACCGTACCAGAAAAGGGGGATCAATAAAAGCCCATTGAATTCTGGAGAAGGATTGGAGTAACTGCAGGCATACCAGGGCAAAGCCAGAACTATGAGTAACTGGGCACCAAACCAGTAAATAGAGACGGTTTTAGCAAAATCTGTTTAAAATGTAGAAACTTTCTAAGGTGCAAAGAGCCACAGACTTCGTGCACTGGCTGCTTTATGACCTTCTGATGGATGGGGCACGTCTAGACGTCGGGAAACCCTCACTATCACAGACTCTCTTCACGTCTGGTGTCATCACCTCAAATAGCTGCTCGTCTGGGTTTGAGTGATGAACCGGTTACTCTAAAAAGTGGACTTTAATCATCTCTTCTGAGGAGAAAGGAATGATAAGTAAGTACTGTAGTGGAACTGAGAGCTGCGACTCGGAGGAACCGCTAAATGTCTGTGAACTGTGAGCTCAAAAGCACTGGCCACTTTTTGGACTATAAAAATCTCACAAACATGAACTTTGACATGTTATTAGAACTGTGTACAAAGTGTGTGTGAAAGTTTTTTAATCAGAGGTCAGTCAGAGGGGGAATAGACATACCCTGGCGCACTGTCCTCGATTTAAGTGAGGAATAGTGTCCACAGTGGACGTCACTCTATAAGCCACCACTGACAAAAAAATCTGGACATTTACAATGGAGAATTTTACACATTATTGTTGTGGTCAAGGCTTTTATCTCTGTTCTGTGTCCCCAGGCTGTGTCTTTCTTCAAAGAGAGACAATCTTTCATGCTTTTGCAAAATGTTCCAGATTAAAGTCCCTCTTTACTTTTTTACAGGACATTTTTGGTGTTTTATAACGAAAGGTTTTTACCAAAAGTGTTGGTGTTTGACAAAAAAAAAAAAAATAAACAAGATAGAATTAAAATGATGTAATGATGCTGTGCTCCCTTTCTCTCCCTTTTGCCGTCTCTCTCTCTCTCTCTTTATCTTTTCTTCTCTGTCTCTTATTTTCGGTCTCTCTATCTATCTATTTTCTCTATCTATGTCTTTCATTCTCTCTTTCTGTCTCTCTCTCTCTTTATCTTTTTTTCTCTGTATTTTATTCTCTCTCTCTGTCTCTCTCTCTTTCTCTCTTTTTCTGCCTGTCATATTCTTTTTCTCTGTCTCTCTCTCTCTCTCTCTCTCTCTCTCTCTCTCTCTCTCTATTTATTTCTTTTCATCTACTTATCTCTTTTTCTCTTTTCTTCCTTCTGGTACTCTCTGTCAAACTGTCTCTCGCTCTCTCTCTTTATCATTCTTTCTCTGTCTTTCTCTCCCTCTCTCTCCTCTCAGGCCATCACAGATTTTCTGGTAAAATGGAAGCTGATGGAAATAATAGCAGGATGTTTTTTACCCTTTGATCAGAAAACAGGTCTAATGCATCCTGATGTAGTCTAAATGCAGCAGAAAGGTGTGTACAGACTGATGTGTATGTGTGTGTTTGTGTGTGTGTGTTTGTGTAACACTTCTACCAAAGTTTTTAGTATTTTCACCTTTTAGTTAGATTCAACTTTTGGTAACTCAGAGACACTTACTTTTATTTAATATTCAGAGCAACTGAAATGTAGATGTGAATGCTGATCCTTGGGCCCCCTGAGTAAAGCCCTCAACACCATAACTGTTCATTCGGATTTAAAGAATGAGACAAATGTAAGTCATTCGAGATAAAGGTGTCTGCTGAAGGCCAGACATTACAGCTGTTTTTTTTTCCAGTGGTATAATCAGGGGCAAGAAAATGTAAAGCTCCTACAAAAACACAGCATTTTCTAGCTAATCATTCTTTCATAAGGGAAGTAGAGCGTCATGACGGATTTGTTTCCAGGTAAAACATTTAAAGGGTGAAACACTTGTCTCTTAAAAAGACAAAAAAAGAAACTTTATAAATAGTGTGACAACTTCAAAACATTTAAAGAGATTTCAGTTCTTAGTGCCCTGTGCAGGGGTTCATTGGGGTGACGTCTAAAGCTAAAACTAAATGTGAAAAACAACAGCTCTGAACTTTGTGCTGAATGACATGAAGCTGATCTGAGGACAGTTGAGACACATAACTAATAACCTGTAAAGTAAAATTTTCAAGGAATCATATTATTATTGAACATTTTGAACATTTTCTAACATCACACATAAAACATTAGAGTAGACTTTAACTGTTCAGTGAAAGAACATTTCCCAGGTGAGGTGTCCCTCAGGGTTCAGCTTTAAGACCGATTTTATTTTTCTATATAAACACTGAATAAATCTATGCATTGAGTCTGTCAAGTTCCATTGCTGGAGGAACTGCAGGCTAATTGAAAGAAAACGAACGAGTGCTTGGCAGGACTGAACTCGCAGATGCTGTTTTTCTCTTTCTCTCTCTCTTTCTATCTCTCTCTCTCTCTTTCCACAGGAACATTGTGATGAATTCAGATGAAGGACAGTGTTTTCCTCACACAGTGCTGTTCCACGCCATCAACCCTTTAAAGTGTAAGGAACAAACGCTGTTTTCATCTCATAGTTTTTTTTTCTCTCTTGACCCAGATTTATTTTGTTTTTATGTAGAAATCAAAGCATTTTAAGATCGTTAGGTGTAAAACTTCTGCACGACTCCAGACATGACAGTTAATCCATTTTTACTCGCACAGCTCATCAACGCGACGAACGAGTGTGGAAAAATCCGGGCGGAAATCCGAACGCAGCAGCAAGTACATGAGGATTAGAGTCTCTGAAGGGTTATTGATTCCGTCATTGCGAGCTTCATGCGGCGTGTCACAGCTAGATTAGAGCGGGAAATCTGCCGAAACGACAGGGTGAGGGATGCTTTAAGTCACGCCTGAGTAACACTTGCCATTTCCTCAGCTGTTGAACAGTTTCAGAGCTTTCAATGATGTGCTAATCTAGGGTTATGGGGCTGTTGTAGCTTAGTGGATAAAATGGTGGACACCTGCTCAGAAGGTCATCCAATGCCCTTAACCCTTTGACGTGAGTCGCTCGAGATAAATGCTTAATGACTGTAAGAGCATGTTTAAACTTACTGGACACTCAGACCCAGAACATGTTTAATTAAAGAGAGGATGTGTCAGTGTGAAAATGTGTTTAGCAACAGAGAGGACATGTGTCATGGTGAGGGTGTGTTTAATGACAGAGAAAATTCGAGTCAGTTTGAGGAGAGTTGTTTAAAAACAGAGGACACATGTAAGTGTAAGGACATTTATTGACAGTTTATTAACAGATTGAGGAATATGTTTAATTATAGGGAGGACATATGCCAACGTGAGTACTACTGTTTATTGACATGTATGATGTTGAGGACAGAGACAGCAGAAAGTCTTTTACTTTGCCCCGCTTGGCCGAACTGATCAGAGAGAAACTCTGCTTGGCTGAAATTATGTTATAGAAACATTGCTTGGCTGATGTTGGAGAACTGGTGTTGGAGAATCTCTACTCAGCTAAACTAATGATAAAGAAGCCCTGCTTGGCCAGATTGACCTGGAAAAGCCCTCTCTGGTCGGAACTGACCCCAGAGAAGCCCTGCTAAGCTGAACTAACACATGTTTAACCAAACTGTCCGATGTTGAAGAAGCCCCCTTAGTCAAAGTGACATTAAAGACTCCCACTTGGCTGAACTGATGTTGGAGAACCTCACTTCGGTTTAACTATCCGTGGAGAAGCCGCTAGGCTGAACTGACCTTGTAAAAGCCCCGCTTGGCTAAACTGACCTTGGAGATGCTTAGCTTGGCCGGATCAGACAGCAGGAAGCATTGCAGAAAAATGCATGATGGACCCTGGAGCAGTTCTGAAGCTGACTGTGCTGGCAGAGGCAGACACATGGGTGCTTAGTGTTCGAAGGCACCATTCAATGAATTGATGTTTAATCCCCCTCAGACCTCTTTACTGCTACAGAATGCAGGCATTTTTGGAATGTTGCCTTTCAAGGTACCAAATGAATGATTTAATCTGGTCATGCCAAAATGGCAATACGCCTGAGCAAAAAAACCCACAAACTGTAAAACGAAAAGAATTTCCTCCATTAACTGCAGATCTGATGTGGAATAGTGTAAGCGGGTGGTCAGGTGTGTGATTATAATGAGTGTGTGGTTACAGTGAGTGTGTGATTATATTGATTGTGTGATTAAAGTAAGTGTGTGATTATATTGAGTGTGTGATTATAGTGAGTGTGTGATTATATTGATTGTGTGATTATAGTGTGTGATTATAGTGTGTGATTATAGTGAGTGTGTAATTATAGTGAGTGTGTGATTATAGTGAGTGTGTGTGATTATAGTGTGTTATTATTAGTGAGTGTGTGATTAGTAGTAGTGAGTGTGTAATTCCGGATATTGAGTGTGGTGATTATAGTGTGAGTGTTGTGATTATAGTGAGTGGAATTTAGGAATTATAGTGAGTGTGTGATTATAGTGAGTGTGTGATTTATAGTGAGTGTGTGATTATAGTGAGTGTGTGATTATAGTGAGTGTGATTATAGGTGAGTTATAGTGAGTTGTGAGTGATTATAGTGAGTGTGTGTGATTTAGTGAGTGTGATTATGTTAGTGAGTGTGTGTGATTATAGTGATTATAGTGAGTTTGTGTGATTATAGTGATTTGAGGATTATAGTGAGTGTGTGTATAGTGATGTGATTGTGTGATTTAGTGAGGTGTGTGTTAGTTAGTGAGTGATTTTAGTGAGTGTGTGATTACAGCGAGTTTGGGATTATAGTGAGTGTGGGATTATAGTGAGTGTGTGATTATAGTGAGTGTGTGATTATAGTGAGTGTGTGATTATAGTGAGTGTGTGATTATAGTGAGTGTGTGATTTTAGTGAGTGTGTGATTATAGAGAATGTCTGATTACTCATTAACTGTGGATCTGATGTGATATAGAGTGAGCAGGTGGTCAGGTATCAGGGGGGTTTATCTCAGGAGGAAACACTCCACTTCATGTCCTGATTGTTAGAGTGAGTAAGGGAAGGGGAAAACATCCTGTGGGTTAAACATGGACAGGCATTTTGTCCCCCTCGCTGTGGAATGTATTTTCAGAAAATAATCAGTAACGCTGTGTGTGAATTTCATCTGTGACTCGGTCAGGAAATGAACGTGGAAAATTCTAGAAGCTTTTCACGGAATGAGAAATCAAAATGCTGTTTTGCTCAGAATGCTAATGTCTTCGCTAACACAGATGGCCGCTTGTTTATACGGTCCCGCAATAAAGACGGCGTCTTTTTAACGCAGCACTGTGAAGATGGTGTGTATGAGTGTGTGTGTGTGTGTGTGTGTGTGTATTTATGTGTGAAATAAGAGGAAAGTTCAGAGTGTTTTGTGCCATTTGATCTGACTTCAGACGATTGCAACAGTTCCAAACAAACGAGAAATGAAAAAAAAAAATAGATAAAACGACATTTCGAAATCCAAAACATAAATTGTTCCTCTCAAACTGTTGCTCTTTACTGATCGTAATGGCAGCTGCACGACCCTCAGTGTTTTCGCCTGAAGTGGTGTCTTTCTCTCTCTCTCTTTCTCTCTCTCTTTCTCCCTCTTAAAATGTGTGTGTGCTTATAGAAAGTGTGTGTAGTATAACAAGTGTGTGATTATAGTGAAAAGTGTAATAATAGTGTTATAATAGGTGTGTATTTATAGTATTAAAGTAACTATATGATTATAATGAGTGTGTAATTATAGTAAGTGTGTGATAATAGTGTGTGTGATAATAGTGTGTGTGATTATAGCGAGTGTGTGACTAAAGCAAATGTTTGATTGACAAAAAATGAGAGATCAAGTTGAGATTGATTTACAGACAGAGATAAAAAAAGAAAGACTGTAATGGGAGAAGAGAAAAAGAGCACAGGGAGATAACAAAGCAGGGACAACTGGATTAAACCAGGACGAAGAACACACACACACACACACCAGAGGTCCACGGGTTTGTTTCCTCCATCTGGTGTTTTGGTTTTGGTAAGTGTGTGTCTGTCAGTGCTTACTCAGAGCACTCACACTTTAACACTATGTAAGTAAATAGGGTCGGGATTTATAAAAAAAAGAGGGTCTTTCAGTTGTTCATAGACGTTTGGCAAAAACATCTGGCAACATCTGTTTATTCAGAGGGAACAGTGTTCAGGAGGCTGTGGCTGGAGGAACATCATTAGCTGTAAAGCCTAGAACATGTCAGGGGTTAATGAAGGTGATAATGATGCAAATTGTCATTCTAAGTGATGATCATGAAGGACTTATCTAATTTAATCAAAGTGTTGAAGAACCAGAAAGTCTCACAAACCAACAAAAGTCAAACTGCCTGTAAAAGGAACCATAGAAGGGTAAGGGGCGGAGCTAGGAGTCT
Source organism: Bagarius yarrelli (assembly GCA_005784505.1). Classification (NCBI taxonomy): domain Eukaryota; kingdom Metazoa; phylum Chordata; class Actinopteri; order Siluriformes; family Sisoridae; genus Bagarius; species Bagarius yarrelli. Next base: position 1,834,393 of record VCAZ01000094.1, on the reverse strand, counting down.
ATCCTGACATCAGCATTTAACGCTATCATTCCCGCCAAGCTTGTCATCCACAAGTAAAACTGGATCCTGGACTTTCTGATTGCTGAGTTACAGGTATTTAATCAATGGACAGGCATGATTAATCGATTACGAATAATTGATTATTAAGTATTTTGTTGATCATAAATAATTGAATGGATTGATGTTTTTTATCGATGTTCCACGACTTAAAGTTCCAGAAGTGAATGGAGTTCAGTTTTTTAAAGAGAGAGAGACAGACAAACCTGTTGATTTGTGTGGATAAATGTTGGTGTGTGTGTGTGTGTATGTATGTGTGTGTGTGTTTTTGGTATTCACATTGAAAAGGGGAAAATGGAAAATAAAGCTGAGTGAAGTGTCAGACCCACCAGTATTTTGCTATAAACAAAAATAATACACATTCATCCAGACCCTGTTTTTTTTAGCAGTTGTAAGAGAAGAAGTCTGTGGAAAGCTGATGATAATTCAGGCCAATGAAATGCTGGGACAATGCATGCTAATTGGATGCTAATGTGTTAGGCATTGCTTCAGGAAGGGAACTAAAGTGGATGCTGTGTGTGTGCGGGTGTGTGGTATTTTATTTTACATTGTGACAAAATGTAAAAAATGGTGTCTCAAATGTATTTATTTAAAAAAATAATAAATTCTTGAATCAACGAGCTCACCATCTACAGCTTTATTCAACTTCATGATGTCTCCGATATGTAAATAATGACATAAATTCTATGTCTTTATTTCCATACAGTCAGACTCGGGCTTCTGAGGATGGTTTGTGAGACTTAGCAGGAGAATATTTACTTCTTGGTTGCGTCTCAGTTTGCACTAGCTTAAAATGTTGATAAAAGCCTCTTGATTTGCGTTGAGGAGACCCTCAAGGTTGTGTGTGCAGTCCAAACTTTATTGTTTAATTCTACATAAGTGCAGATAAGACATTTTTCTTGTAAGAAATTTAGTCACTATTTTTGGCAAAAAGTCTCAAGACATTTTTCTTTATTAAAGGTAAGTCCATGACAAACAAGGAGAAAACAGCAACTTGGTCATGGGGTCCTGATTAGTCTGTATAAAGCGGTGGAGCTTTGGCTGAGCAGACAAGAGCAGCAAGGAGGAGAAAGGTGAACAGAATTAACCAGGTGCTCTATCTTAAGCACGTGAAGGTACAAACATTAAACCCAAATGATCTTCAGGTGGGGGTGGGGGTGGGTAGCAGCTTGAGGGAAAATGATGCCTTTGGAAAGCTGATGGCAACTAATTTAGGCCAATTAAAGGCTGGGACAATGCATGCTAATTGGATGCTAATGTCTTTAGGCATTGCTCCAGGAAGGAAGCTGAAGTGGATGCTGTGTGTGTGTGTGTGTGTGGCATTTTAGTGCTAAATGTAAAATAATGGTGTCTTAAATTTATTTAGCTAAAAGTTGGAAAACTGTTCTGAGGATCGTTGGTGAGACGTAGCAGGAGGATCTTTACTTCTGGTTTAAAAGTGGTTGCATCACAGCTTGCAGTTCTCTGGCCTGTGGCATTATGGGTAAAGTCACACTGCTTAATGACAGACAGACGAGAGACAGTAAAAGAATTTAGAGAAAAACTGGAGAATGAAAGAAACTTGGGGTTGGAGTTAGTTTCTTTTTCTGGCTTTATTGTTTTTATCTCTCTTTTTTTCTTTTTTTGAAAAGATTTTTTGGGACATTTGTCTTTACTGATACGACAGAGAGAGAAACCTGAGAAAGTTTCCGGTGGGGTGTGGGTTTTTGGATCAGAAAGGACCTAAGCCAGAATCTGAGCGCAATTCTCTCTCTCTCTCTCTCTCTCCCTCTCTTCTACTACATGTTAACTCCACCAGTCTCGAAGCTTCAGCGCTAAATTAATGAAGGAAACTTCATACTTCAGATTTGTCTTGATTGTTCTTCACTTTCAGAGGGAAATTTAATAGAGATTTTTATATGGGTTGATTAGTTTCTCCATCTGGAAGATCTCTGAAGCTTCTGATTCTGGTCTTTGGTTGATCAGAATTTAAACTGTTTGTGTGTTTATCTGAATAATTCTGGATTTTAGCTGTTTAATTCCAATATTAATTGCAGCTGTTGATGATTTTTCAGTCCAGCTGTGACACGTATCCTGCTTTTCTTTCAGAGTTTGGATGTAAAAGCTTTAATTTATGTCTGAAAGCTGACAGCACTGTAGATTTGATCCGAGTCTCGAACAGAACTCATCCTGAGTAAAGTCAATCATCTGAAGGAGAACTCTGAGAGAACACTGTGATGGAGGAGGTTATATAAAAAAAAAACCCTTAACCCTACATCCGGCATTTAAAAGCGTTTCCACTTTAACACGGAGCCTGAAGGGTTTGGAAAGCTTGTTATGGTCTTTGGTTTAAGGTGGAATGAGGAAGTGTCTCTCTTCAGAATCGATTAGATCCCCTTACAGCGTGGAATAAAGAGGAGCTCTGAGTTTAATGGACAGAAGCGGCAGGTTCCAGGAGGCTGTTGCTCAGATTAGGGGCAGAGGCAAAAAAAGCCCTCTTCAAGAAGTTTTTTTTACTGTATTGATGATAAAATGATCTCAAGTTCGTCAAGTCTTTATGTTTAAAGCTTTTACAACGTCAGTCATTAATTTCTGCACACCAAAGTAAATAAATATGTAATGGATTTCATTGAGCTGAAAATGATAAAACATTGCTCATTATATAGTATAGGGTCCTGATTCTGACTCCCCTTAACCCCATTAAACTGAACACCTTTGGAATGGACTGGAACGCCGACTGAACCCCAGACCTCCTGACCTCAACATTAGTGTCTGATCTCATGAATACTATCGGAACTGAATGCTCTATGATCACATCCTCATCTTCAGCTCATCTGCTGTCGCCTTTTAGATACATTTTTTAGACATGCGGATAATAATAACGAGGAGAGATTTGAGTGAGTAATTACAATTACAATCTTCTGTATCTAATGGCCCATAAATTTGATTAGCCACTTTGTTAAGTTAATGGGTTTTAAAACTATTTGCAGATCAACGCTTGACCAGAACTGACATCATCTCACAATGCACAAAATGTTCTTCAGTGAGAAGTGTGTGAAAGATGATGTCCACATTTATAGTGAAGACATCCTTATTTAAAGCCACTTCCATTTATCTCATTCTTTAATCTATCTGAGCAATTGAAGGTTGAGGGCCTTGCTCAGGGGCCCAGCACTGGCAGCTTGTTAGTGCTGGGAATTGAACCCCTGATATTCCATTTACAGTACAGTAGTAACACCTTCACCACTAACCTTCCACTTCCCCCCCCACACATACATAGTATAGCTTATTAGCAAAAAGATCACATGACTAATTAGTATTGCCAGATTTTTTAACTGTAAAAAAAAACAATTTTTTTCAGATCTTCAAAGAAATTTACACATACAGTGGTCACTGTAGTATTCCATGATCCCGTGTCCCAAGGACACGACTCCAAAATGTCTAAAAGTGTTAAAAATCCAAGCTAAACATTATCCAATATAAAACTTATGCTGCTGTGATGTCATATGTCATGTGACTATATCAACATGGCAGATGTAGTATGGCCCAATTTTTTTCTACTCCATATCATTATAAGACAGAGGTACTTTTACGGATTTTTTGCTTTGGGTTGTGAGCCAAATTCAGGTTACGAGGCAGCTTTAGACACCCAACTGCTAGTTAGCGTAACATCCACCCAGCATCCGGTGTTATATAACTATAACACAATTTTAATTCTAAACTAAAGACAGAAATATTATAGTAATCTACAGTCAGATAGTAAAGTATTAAATAATAAGTTTAAATATATAGTCCTTCAGATACAATACACCTGGGCTTGAACCCAGGTCTTCCATAAAAGTCATACCGGATGTACGTTAATAAAGAGTACAATCCAGCCAGCGGTGGTGTAATAAAGGTCTTAAAGATTTTCTCCTGTGTTTTTTTTTTCCGTAGTTAACAAACAGGAAGTGTGTGTCGTGCAGAATTCCAGCTCTCAGCCTGCACTCCAACGCTCAACATTTCACTGTAGATTGAAGTGAAAGCTTCTGAAGCTCTGCTGCAAATTGCAATGGTTTAACGCTAAAAGCTCAGCTTGTCATGCGGTGTAGTGTGACAGTGTAAGGTGTGATTAGCGGAGCAGATGGAGTGGTGGTCTGGAGGTGTGTGTGTGTGTGTGTGTGTGTGTGTGTGTGTGCAGTTACATTATACTAGAAAACTGCTGTTTATATCCCAGAGAACAAAAGCAGCCTAACGCACGAGACCAAAATAAAAATAAAAAAGCGTTTTTTCATTCTATTTTTCATTTCTTTTTTGTTCTTTTTTTCCTTCTTCTTTTTTTCTTTTTTTCCTTCCTTTTCTTTCATCATTCTTTCCTTCCTTCCTTTTCTTTCATCATTCTTTTTTTCCTTTCTTCCTTCTTTCCCTCCTTTTTTTCTTCCTTCTTTTTCTTGCTTTTTTTCCTTTTGTCTTTCATTTCTTCTTTCCTAAGTTAAAGTTAACAGTAATACTGTGTACAGTGTGATTACCGGCGCCACTATTTTTTTTGTCTGATGTGTGTCTGATGTACATTTAACGCAGATGAGTGACGGGTCTCTTATTAACTGAATTGCACCTCCAACATTGCACCCTTTGTGGAAGGATGGAGTGTGAGTGATGGGACAGAACCTCAGTCCAAACACAGTGTCTGTGATGTTTCTGTGATTGGGACACTCTGTAAACTTTGTCTTACTGAATTAGAAACATTACGAATGGTACGCAGTGAGAGCCGACGTCGCCTGAGCGTGGCGAAGATGTGAGCAGATTCAAAGCTAATGCTAGGCTAAAGTTCTGTTATTAACATGTGACCAGGTTTCACAGTTGAACTTCGGATAAATCTGTAGTGAGGAAAAACTCAGAGAGAATTACACTCGCTTTAGTTCTGTCTTAGTTTTCTTTGTTTCATATTCTTGTTTTTTTTTTTTTTTGGTTTGGAAAGCAGGAATGTTATAGAAAAAAACATGGGGTCATAAAGGGGCCAAAATTAAAAGAAAGAATAAAAAAAAACAACTGTAATGAAACTCCACTGAGGCGAGAAGTGTTTTGAGAACCCAAAGGTGCAGTTTATTAACAAAAATGTAACAAAGAAACAAACTAAACTAGACTGACTTGACTAGACTAAACATGAACACTAACACTTAACATAGAAACTAGCATAAAACTAGCATGAAACTAGCATGACCGAGAACTCACCGCAATAGGACTGCACAAGACTAAACAAGGAACGCCTGTGAACAATAAGGACCAACTAACAAATGAAAACAAGACACAAGGACAAGGGCGATCACATGACAGAAGGACATGAGGAACAAGGAAGTAAACAAAACACGAACTGCCTAGGCTAGCTTAGCTAGCTAGCATAGAATATCTTAGCTAGCTAGCATAGCCTAGCTTGCTAGCATAGCATACCCTAGCTTGCATAGCTTAGCCGAGACATAAAGAATAAAAATGAAACATGAAACAAGAAAAACAAAACAATAACATGAAAACCTTACAACAACTTTTGTTTTTTACTGTCTAAAAACAGAATAAAGTCAGTGAGCGCAGATTTACATCACAGAGTTTAACAGTAATCTAAAATTCATTCTCCTTTCGATCTGGGAAAAGAAGTCGAGACTAAATCCAACATATAATTAAACATGCGATTCAGACTATGATTAACGACTACAGCCATGACGGGTGATTAAATAACATATCATTAAGTGCACCTGTCCGTCAGAGGAGGTGGATATTTGTAAATGCTTTAAATTATAATGGCACTCAAATTAAATACGCAACTTAATTAATAAAACTGGCATTTTACACCACTTAAAAACCCACCTCAATTCCTGTTCCAAGATTACAGGAGAACCAATTATTTTATTTTACATCCTTTCTTTCTTTCTTTCTTTTTTTCTTTCTTTTTTTTTTTCTTCGTTCTTTCTTTTTCCTTTCTTCTTTGCTTCCTTTTCCTTCCTTCTTTCCTGCTTTTCTTTTACTTTTTCCTTCCTTCTTCTTTCTTTCTTTCTTTCTTTCTTTCTTTCTTTCTTTCTACTTTTTCTTTCTTTCTTTCTTTCTTTCTTTCTTTCTTTCTTATTTTCCTTTCTTTCCTCCTTCCCTCCTTCTTTTCTTTTCTTAATTACTTACTTCCTTAATTTTTTTTAAAGATCTCCAATGAGCAAATCACCAAACATCTTGCTTTTAAACTTTAGTTATTTTAGTCAATAGAAACTTGGTTTCGAAAAGAACATCAACAAATAAGGAAGAAAAATTCTGTAGAAAAAAAACAGGACTAATATAAATCTCTGACAAATGACACTGATAAAGTCTGAAAGCAAGTCCAAGTTCAGAACCCTAACACAACGGTGGAAGATACTCTGAAATTCTGGTTCATCTCATCCTTGTGGCATTTCAGGGTCGGGTATTGCAGTGATCTTCACAACAGGAGATATTTTAAACAAGGAAGATGACACCTGAAGGTCTGCTGCTTGCATCCGGGATTTTAGAGTTAGTGCAGCTCATTTCATATCACTCTGATGAAAGCCAGAAGATTTTTAGAGAAAAGAAGAGCATAGGATTGATAAATGGTCCAATACCTGGTTTCCTGATGAAGGAGTTCTGACATTTGCCCCTTTGTCAGCTTGAGTTTTGTGGCAATGTAACAAATATGACTGCTGTCAACCTTTGAGTTTTTCATTTCACGCAACATTGTCCAAGAGCTGAGGAGATATCAGCACTCCAGCACCACCAGGAGTTCAGAGAATCAGAAAAAAGGAGGATGACATTGTTGAAAGCTCATGTAGCCAATCAGCAGCCAGGAAAGCCTTAAATACCGGAGCCATACAAACCTATGTAGCCTTTTTCACATATACTACTAATTGTCCAGGACGTTCCAGGAGACATCACTTTCAAATGGACTTTTTTAAAATAAAAAAAAACTTTTAAGAGAAGGATAGTTACTTGCTTTAGGTAACCCAGAACTTGACGAGAACTTAATCAGAGTTTTGACAACAACTGGTGCTGTGATCTTACGTAGTGGCTGGTACACATATTAATGACTGCAAGTATTGTTTTTCAGACATTATCTTGGGAAAAGAACCTCTTCAGAACCTCACTATCAGATTGCAGATTACGGGATGTGGGATTTCTTTCCCTGCCATTGCCATCATCCTCCACAAAAAAACCTTCTTCTTAGACTTCATCAGGAAAAGTTTAGGACACACCTTAAAACTAGTTTCATCTTATGAGCAGCTGAAGAAGGAGGACCGTAACTGTCTAAGATCTCTTAGTAACCTCCACTCCTTCTTCATCCACACCAGGGCTTTGCATTCTAATGTATCCTGTCCAGACCCACCAAATTTAGTGTTGAATTGAGGACCTTTGAGTTCTTGGTCTTTGCTTAAACTATCGATTAAATTTCTTTGATAACTAAGTGCTTTAAACAGGATCTTCTGCAGACTGTAAACACTTCTAGCCACAGGATTAAAAAAACATCCCACGCTAATGATAAGAAAGCCCGTTCTCTACACAACACACAACTACAGATGCAAAAACAACCCACAACTGGCATCCAGAGCACCGATGCTTTTAAGCAAATTGCACCATTATTTATTTGAGCCAAAAAAAACTGAAAAGAAACATAGAATCCTGGACGAGCCACTACTGTGGACCAAATTTTCTTATTCAGTGTGTCTTTATATATTTATCTCATTTATCTAACTGAGAGAGTGGCAGCTAAGGATCTTGCTGAGGGGCCCAGAAATGGCAGCTTGGTGTTGTTGGGAATTGGGAAATACCATTGCTATTTATTGTAATACACACAACAGGCACATTAATGACCTTAAAGCAGCTTTAACAAGTGACAAGGACAACCAATCAAAGACTGGGAGATACCATCTCAGATAAGGGAGGGAGTGAAGGAGGAACAATTGAATTGGTATCTTTCAGCTTCTGACTGAATGAACACACCTGATTCAGGTAATTAGCAGTGAGTAGAGTGAGGATGAACTAGCAGGACAAAGGAACCTGAGGAACATGGGCTGCCCATTGCTGGTCAGTGGTCCATGGCAGAGGAGCAGTGATTCACCCATGATGTATCACCCTGAAGTGAATGCTTTGGCTGGAATAATTAGGCATCCAGACACAAAATTCAATACATAAATACGTCTCTATTTATTAATTTATAACATCTGTCCTTTTTAAAGTGGACAAAAAGTGATTGTTTAATGAACTTACAGTGAGGTGCAAGATAAGCAGATCAGGATGATGAAGATGATAAACACACACATACACACACACTTATCAAATTCACTACACGAGTCATGTTAGAAAACTGTTCCCTTTAATACAGATGAAGTAATTGATCATAAACAGTTTGTATATAAACACTGTGTTTAGTGTGTGTGTGTTTCTCCTAGAGAGACGAGTATACACTACTGCTCCGATACACACTCGCTGGGTTATACAGCGAGAAGACGCTTGTGTCCAGCACTTACCAAATCCTGTCCCAGTTACTAAAGGGAAATTTTACAGGACAGCTCAAAGATTCAGAGAGAGAGAAAACCGAGAAGAGGAGCTCAGCTGGAGAAAGTCCTGATTAAAGTCCTGCTGAAACACTCCAGCACATCTCATCCAGACATTCAGCACTAAGCAGGTCATTAACACACACACACACACACACACACACACTGTCTGTCCCAAACACAGGTGTAGGTGGTGAGCTTTGGCTGGAGCTTTTACTGGTGAAAAGAAGAGAGAAAGAAAAAGAGAGAGAGAAAGAAAGTGAGAGAAAGACAGAGAAAGAGAGACAGAGAGAGCGAGAGAAGGTCCATAATGTAGGTCAGCAGGCGAAGTCCTCGTTTTGATGACGGAGTTGATGATGATGATGATGAAGATGATGAAGATGGTGGTTCGGAAGAAAGGTTTTGGTGAATGTTGCGCCCTCTGCATTTCTCTCCTTTTGCTCGTTGGAATCCTGCCAATCACACACAGGAGAAGAAGACTCGTTATCAACTCATTTAATTACTCTTAATCATGTGCCATAATGTCAACTGAATGAACAGAAACCTGAGACTGAGACTCAATGAGAAACACTGACACTTAATGACAAATACTGAATTTTTGTAAGTGCTGAGACTTAATGAAAAACGGTGAGCGTTAATGAGAAACACTGACACTTAAATTTTAAACGTCAACGATGAAAACACCGATACTGAGAAAAATTTAGCTTCAATGAGAAACAATATGCCTGACTTCCTGTAAAACTATGAGATATGTAACAAACACTAAGACTTTAATGAAAAACACTGAGACTTTATTGAGAAACTCCGAGACTTAATAAGAAACACTTACGTACTGTAAAACTCTTAGATATGCTAATAAACATTAAAACCTAATGAGAAACACTGAGACTTTATGAGAAACATTAAGACTTTAATAAGATACAGTAAGGGATATGAGAAACTTAGAGACTTCATAGGAAACACTTACTGTAAAACTATGAGATATGCCAACAAACATTAAAACTCAATGAGAAACACTGAGACTTTAAAGAGAAACACTGAGACTTTAATGAGAAACATAAAAAATTCATGAGCAAATCGAACACTCAATAATCAGGACGGTATATGACAGTTAGTACAAAATTATTAACCCATTAAATGCCTTGCTATGTAAGTGAGATAAAAGTGAGAAAATGCAAGTGTTAATAGACTTAGAGAGATTTAATGCTACATGTTTGTACTGAGATTCAGTGAAACAGTGAGACTAAATAGAAAAATATGCCAAGCTGAGAATGAGACATTATTATTATTATTATTTTGATTATACCTTTGTTGTGTTGTCCTGCAGGTTGACTGTAGCCACAGTGCTGGATTGTTGTTGTGGTCGTTTTTCTTCCTTTTGTGGCTTCAATAGCCGCTGTAACCTGAACTTAATCACCTGCAGGGTAAAAAAAGAAATAAAAAGGAAATTATGACAAATGATAGAGAGGATCTAGAAAAAGAAAAGTTACAAAAAAAGATGAAGTGAATAACTGGACCTGGATGAAGGTGAGAAGCAGAATTAATGGCATTCCCTCTTAAAGCTCACTTCTTTAATCTTTATGATACGACATTAGCGATTTTACTACCTCATAAATGTAGTCCAGAATCTCCAGGACGGTGAGAATGCTTGCTCCGATGAACAGCCCCATCTGTCCTCCGATGTCTCCTGAGAGGAAAACAGAAATAAAGACGAAGGCTGATTAGGACAGGGACTAAATCACAGGACGTCCATCAGGTGTGAGGGAGACTGGGGTCCTGAGTTCCACGGCGCAGCAGTGTTCATCTCCGCCTCATTTAACACACCTCATTAACTCATTACTGTTTCCTTCTTCAGCTGAGCTTCACGTGCTACAGCAAGAAACACACACACACACACCTGAACTCAAACTCTCCTGAGATACTTCCTGCATACTGACATATTAACCTCCAGCAGAAACATTATTCAATAATTACAGTAATTATTGTCTCTTTTTTTACATGAATCCAAAAAAATCTGAAGAACCTCTGACGTATGAATCTGATAAACATTAAGCCCATAAACTTTCCTGCTTTGAGCCTAAAACCAAAATCTAAGACATTGAATTTTCTCACAAGAACCTCATTAATGGAATTATAAACCAGGAACTTGTTCATAATGGACTTTGAGACTAAAACTGAGGAAGGCGAGCTCAGTGGTGGACTGTTATCAGAATATCATGAGATCAATGTACACTAAGTGGCTCTGTTCAAGACGTTCTACCAAATGACTGAATTGTAAATAATGATGTAACCAGTACAGCAACAGCACGGTGGTTTAGTGGTTAGCACCGTTTCCTCACAGCAAGAAGGTTTAAGGTTCGTATCCCCTGCAGGAGTCTTTTTGTGCAGAGTTTGCATGTTCCTCCTGTGTTTCTGTGGGTTTACTCCGGGTTTTCTCCGGTAGGTTACTGCCCCCGTTCCAAAACCCCAAAAACATGTATGTTAGATTGGTTGGTGATTCTAAATTGCTCGTAAGTGTGAGTGTGTGTAAGTGTGTCTGCTTGTTTGTTTGTATGTGGTCCTGTGATGAACTGGTGATCAGTCCAAGGTGACCCCTGCCAATGACAGTTAGGATAGACTCGAGCAGATCCCTGTGATCCTGACTAGGAATAATTGGGGATGGATGAATGGATGGATGGTTGGATGCACCCAGAAACATTTGAACACTTGATATATGAATGGGTAGATAGATGGATGGATGCACCCAGGAACATTTGTATACACGATGGATGTTTGGATGGATGGATGCACCCAGGAACATTTGTATACACGATGGATGTTTGGATGGATGGATGCACCCAGGAACATTTGAACACACAATGGATGGATACACCCAGAAACATTGTAAACACGATGGATGGATGCACCCAGAAACATTGTAAACACGATGGATGGATGGGTGTATGGATGGATGGATAGGGATAGGATGGGTGTATGGATGGATGGATAGATGGATGGATGGACCCAGGAACATTTAAACATGATAGATGGATGGATGCCCTTAAGAACATTTGAACACACAATGGATGGATAGATAGATGAAATGGATGGATGAAAGCACACACCCAGGAAGATTTGAATACACGATGGATAAATGGATGCACGCACCCAGAAACACTTAAACACGATAGATGGATGGATGGATGGAAGGATGGTTGGTTGGTTGAGTCCATAATCAAAATCTTAGGAACTTTAGGAGCATTACAATAAGAAATTTAGTTTAGGGACATAAGAACACAGTTCAGAAACATCAGTTTGAACTTATACACTGGAACATTAAACTATTAACTTTTACACTAATTAAGTTTGGACCGAAAAAAACCTGTCACAGAGGAACATTTGAACACAAGCTTTCATCTCTGACAAAGACGTCTTGTTACATTTACATTACCGCTGTATGGCAGACGTTCTTATTTAGAGCGACTTATATTTATCTCATTTAAACTCAATCAATCTGATTTCAGTCCAAAGAAAAGTAAAACGGAACATTCGACTTCTGTTTATCAGCAGGTTCACAGCCGCAGAGTAAAAAAACAAAGGTGCTGGTGTTAATTAGCTGACAGCGCCCTTTATTTTAATCTCTAGAACCTGTCAGAAAATCCACACCTAATAATCCAGCGACGTCGTAGGCTTTCTTCTGCTCGATCGTCTCATAATTCAGAGCTTCAAAGAAAATGTCCAGAATGAGGAAATTCTCTCTGAAAACACAGGAACAAGATCACTGAAAAGAATACATAAAATACACACTTTTATAATAATAAGAGGAACAAGAAAAAAAATAGGAAGAAAAAAACAAAGAAATACCTGATGTAATCTTCTGATTTGTGGTATTTTCTGGACAGGTACCGCGCAGAGCCTTTACTCGGGATCTTCACCATGGACAGCTCTTTTCCGTAACGTGTCAGATTACAAGGAGTCTCACATGCACACGAGAACTCACCTGAACTCTTCTGCAACAGCTCTATAGGACACACACACACACACACACACACACACACACAAAATGGAAGAAAGGGTTTAGATGTGTATATCAAAAGGTTCTTCAGTCTTATTTGATCTAATGTAAGGACCTGCAATGACACATTTTAACCAGTGTGGCGCTGTAGAGCAACACTATAATTCAACCGCTCAATAGAAAAAAAATTACACTGTACTTATACGAATATAATGGGGCAATCGAAACCGAACACGGCTATGCATCCGTTAGGTACCCGGAAAAGTGTAATTAGATTAAAAATATTCGTTAAAATGCGGAACTTTAGCATATAAATTCCCTCCTTGAAAATTGACATACTATGCATGTTTTTTTTTTTTGGGCAAACAAACTGGACGCTAGCTGAGATGCCCGAACTTCCAGAAGCTGTTAAAACTTTGAGTTAATAAGAAAAGCCGACCGAAGCGAGTCTACGAATTTTAGAATATTTTTTCAACCAGAAAAAGGTCAACCCACGACACCGACCACGTCACCTTCGGCATGTGTTCAATAGCTACGCAGTTGTTCATATGGTTTTTTTTTTTGTTCCAAGATGGGGGTGTGGGTCAATTTTTTTTAGATTTTTGCGATGACTGAAACTTATCTGCATTTACATGATTTTTTTATCAGAAGATTCATATACAATACAAATATTTGCCTTGAGAACAGATTCAGTTTCGCTGTAAATGTTTCACAGATTCCTTTGTTTTTTTTAATTAGTTAATAGTTAATAGTTAATAATTAGGTCCCAGGTTCGATTCCCAGTCTTTCTGTGTGGAGTCCAAAAATATGTATATTAGATTGATTGGTGATTCTAAATTGCCAATAGGATTGAGTGTACCTGTGTATGTGGCCCTATGATGGACTGGATACCTGTCCAGTGTGTCCCCTTCACCCTTTCAGAGACAGCTGGGATAGACTCCAGCAGATCTCTGTGACCCCGAATTAGGAATTAATTGGGTATAAAGATGAATGATTGCACAAATAGTTAATTGATTAATCAGTATAATAATATAATAATTTTCAATCTGAAGTGATTTCTTAGTTTTATTTATTAATTACAATAATCATATAAATTTTTTTTAATAAGCTGACATAATTGCCAGTTTATCGTTTAATGGTTTTTATCAGCTGTTGGAGGAATGGTTTGCTTCAGCTCTGTTTGTGAGCAGTGATGATCTCCTGTTAGACTGTGCAGAAAACCTTGGATCGAAATCTGCTTGACAAACTACAGAGTCGGATTAATGGACTGTTAAACGAGACCGATCGTAATTGCTCACATCTCTCATCATTGTCTCCTAATAAAGAGCATTTATGAGCTTCATAAAACTTAAAGAGCCACACACAGCACCTCTGAAGAGCTGTAGACCAAGATTTGGCTCAGATGTGTGTTTAGCAGCATATACTATAGTGTGTGTGTGTGTGTGAGGACATGATTAATGATGGTACACTGACCTCCCTGAAATCCATGTATGATGGAGTTTGAGTGCTCCTATTATGTGTTATTACAGTAATTCCAGTGCATCAGCGTTTAGGGTGGTGCAATTTTCGAAGGTTGATGAGATACGCCGTACGGTTTTGTACAAAAATGAGAAGCGTTAGGCTGGGATAGCAGAGACTTCAACAGTGTGAGGAACAAAATCACTCAGTTGCTTCTACAAACCATATATTTGACTGAAAACAACAGTATGTACCAGGAACCAAAGCACAAAATCATTAGATCATCATGAAGTTTAGTTGAGTTTGGAACTTAAACCAAACTGTGATGAAGTCATGGACATTTACATTTCTGGGATTTAGTAGACATTCTTATCCAAAGCAACTTACATTAATTCCATATATCAAACTGTGAGGGTTGAGGGCCTTGCTTAGGGGCCCAGCAGTGAAAGAGTTTAACACATTTGTTCTTATCTTGATGAAATTCAGCAATTCCCTGGGTCTGACGGTGCAGTTACAGCAAGACCTGGACTCTCACCCCCCTGAGGTACAGTAAGGGTATCACTGGAGACTTACCCAAAGCTTTGTCAACACACTTGAGCTTATCAGGGGCGCAGATTTCTGAATTTCCTATAGAAAAAAGGAAAGAAGTACAATGAACATGGGATCAACCAGAGAGAAACAAACAAAAAGTTCAATTACAGAAGGTGAAGTACTCTGCTTCCACCTCCAATCCCATGACATGTTATTTGATGATTGTTTTACATAGTGAAATTTAAAACCGTAGGATGTACATCTATATAGACATACACTCCAAGGTCATAAGTGTTGAAACAACTGCCCATAACCTCCAAACTTTTTTTTTCTCATCCAATTCCTGTAAAACTAGAAACAATTCTAGTTTTACTCGTCCTCCTATAATCTTCTCCGTTCTTCTCCGTTCTTCTGTGTAGTTTTTCACTAGATTGGGTCATGTGACTGTGTGTATTTGATCATTTGATCAGGCACTAATGTTGAGATAAGGAGGTCTGGGGTTTAATTGAGGTTCCAGTTCATCCCAAAAGTGTTTAGTTTGTATGGGGTTGAGTCAGAATCAGGACTTTGTACAGGACATGAGAGTTCTTCTAGTCCAAACAGTACACAACTTGTCTTCATGGAGATCAGGGGATTTGTGCACAGGGACATTGTCATGCTGGAAAAAAGTTTGAGTCTTGGAGTTCCAGTAAAGGAAGAACAGAACGATATGACATAGAAAATATTCCATACTTGGTAAAAGGAGATGTTTTAAATGCTGCTAAATCATCATATCTCACCATTACAAAAATGAAATATTATCCAGCTTTAATAAAGTCTAAAATATGTTCAAATAATCATAGTTGTTAGCAGCCAACAGTCTGAAAATATTAATTATGGAGTCCCAGAGAGACATTGGGGGATAAGAGATAAGACCAACGGCTGCTTTATGGATGGTTAAGAGAGAGAAAGAGAGAAAGAGTGTGTGCGTCTAGCTGTCATTAGTTATTCTTCATCTCTCTTTTTTTTTCATCCAAAACCCCTGGTGCTCATATTTAAAAACTCTTTAATAAAATTGATTTCTTCTCCTTGCCAAGTCCTCGCTAACGGCCAGAACTCAACAGTGCGCTGATTAATTAGAGCCGAACCTAATTGTAGCCAGTGATCTGCAACCCTCTCCAAGCTAGTGTTTGGCCAATACCTTCTTTTTCTTCTTCCATTAGAGCTAAGATTGATTCAGAAACAAAATAAAAGGACCCCAGACTCCATTAGACCCGAAGTGGAACTGAGGTTTGGATACGCTGTTCGATCATAACTCATGGGCGGAAGTTCATTAGCAGGACACTTGGATTGAGGACAAGCCTTTTGTCACCTATTCATGAGTATATTCATTATTTCCTCACTGAATAAGCATTCAGACCGATTGAAATGCACCCCATCGAGAACTGAAAGGGTAGAAAGGATGAATAACAGCTTGTGTAATAATTCATTATATGATTATAAGATTATTCTCATCTTTGTTTTGGGTTTTAGTGTCGGAGTCTTTCTGTATTATGTTTTTATGTTTCTTTCCTGTTTTTTATGTTCCTAAAAGGTTGTAAATTTGATGCTTTCTGGTCCATCGGTGTCACATCAAGCCTGCTGCAGATGTTGTCAGCTGGCAGACCGAAACCTTGCCAAATCATTAAGTAGATTAAAAGACGGCTGCAGACCGGCTTCTTTACCAAGCACTCAAATCTTCTATACCCGCTTTTCCCTAATTTATGGTCACAGGGATCTGTTGGAGCCTATCTGAAAGGTAGAAAGGCAGGAGGGGTACACCCGGGACAGGTTGCCAGTCCATCACAGAGTCACACACTCACACTAACTCTTACTCCTATGGGCAGTTTTAGAATCACCAATCAACCTAACATACATGTTTTCAGTCTGTGGGAGGACACTGGAGTACCTCGAGTAAACCAACGCAAGCAGAGGGAGAACATGCAAACTCCACACAAAATGGCCCCTGCCTGGGAATCGAACCTGGACCTAGTCTACTTTCATGGCTGCACTTCCACCTCTGGTAAAACACAGTTAAAGTGTTACTAAGATGTGAAACTGTTAGATGTGCAGTTACTTTAACAAGCACTATATTGGAACACCTGTCTATCACAGAGATCTATGCATTTTTCCAGATTCTATTCCAGACATTTGTCTCACTCTTTCTTCTCCTATTCTATCTTCCTATAAAGTTTGCCTGTGCAGGTTTTGCACTAGATTGGGTTAAGTGACTGTGTGGATTTTACCATTTGCAGTTCCAGTTCATCCCAAAGGTGTTCAGTTTAAAGGAGTTGAGTCAGAATCAGGGTTCTGTACGAGCCATGAGAGTTCTTCTACTCCAATCAGAATATAACATGTCTTCATAGAGATCAGGGGTCTTGTGCACAGAGACATTGTCATGCTGGAACAGAGTTTAAGTCTCACAGTTCCAGTAAAGGAAGAATGGAAGGCTGCATGTTCTAGATGATTTTTTGAATTTGTGGCAACACATTTCTGGCTGTATAACGTGGTGTAGTCACATAGTCATGAATTGTATTGGATTGCTTTTGGGTCAGCCAGAGCAGGTGGTGCCCGTAAGGCAAGTATAGTTAATGGATCAGTTTCAAAGCTTGAACCCTGATCCATTAATCAGTTAATTCAGATTCTTAACCATTGAGCTATGAACAGCCCTGGATTTCAAATCATTGCATTCTAGTTGGAGGTAGATTTTACATATTAAATTTAGGATTGTAGTTTAGCTGCATTAAGCTGCTTGTGTCCTTGTGTGAGCTTGTGTCTTAATGCTCAGGAGAAGGAACCTCCGCTAAACGCTTTAAATGTCAATGTAAAGTGAGTATTTAAAGAAACAATAAAGCAGATCCTATAAACGTTTAATGCTCCTTGTTAAATTTAGCTTGGGATTTGTCACCGTTCTTTGTTTTTACTCTCTCAAGCAAATCACATGGATTTATATCAATTATTGAGCTGAACGCAGCTTATTAAAGCAGAAAGCAGCTTGAGGGAAAGAACTGGAAGAGGTTTTAATCCTGTCTGATTGGATCATAAGATCAACACGAAAAACGGAATGTGTGAGCAGGCCCATCATATCAGTGAGACACATCAGATGTCTCAATTCAGTTAATTAGCTACTTCGCATTTGAATTAAATTTGTTGTTATAGAAATATAATATTTCACAGCAGGTAATGCAGAAGATGATAAAATAGCAGAACCTTGAATGAATTTAACTAATAACAAAACAGAAGAAATAAACAGGAAGGTAGTTTCAACCAATAAAAAAGTTACAGTACCTCAACTGAATATTTAATAATATTAAAGAAATTAAATGAATGTTAATGGATAATAAGGCACAGGAACTAGTGAGTTACCTGGCATGTGGACCATGCGGCACTGACACTGCTGAAGAACCAGCTGAGTCTCACAGTGTAAATGACACGCGCTGATACTGTACGACTCATAACCTGGGATGGAGGTATCAGCAGAGGAGCGACAGTTACCCCATGGCTGGGGCAGATACATCAACTACAGATAAAGAGAAAGAGAGAAAGAGACAGGGGAGGTCAATAACATCAAATACACTATTAACAGAAGAATGCTATAACATTTCTTCTGATACAATATTAAACATTACAAATCATTATTAAAAGGGTCTTCTTAATTTGAGGCAACAGTGCTAACCAATAAGCCACCGTGCTGTCCGTTATTAAAGTTCTTATGTTTAAAAAAATAAAAAAAAGTTTAAATGTCATAAAAATGTGGGACTTCACCCTGCCAGGCCACCAGAGGGCAACCATAAGAATTTTTGATAGCGTTCTTTTATTATTACTTTGTTCCTTATGTCATGTGCTTTATTCCTGTCTTGTAATTGGTCTTTATGATTTTAAATGTATTTATTATTTTGTCTCCTAATGTTAGATTAGTTGATTATTTTGTTCTGATCTTACAGATAAATGAGCATTATTTTTCACCTTTTTTTAAATTTTTATGCTGGTCAGCGTATGGAATTACATGAGCATCACCATACAATGTTATGATGTTTTTAAGTAAATATAACAAATAATCAATCTATGTTGTATGTAAATAAGAAGGGATTTTAGTTTGAAAGGCAACCTTTATTTTCAAATATAGATATAATATGTGGGGGGGTGGGGGTGTGGCAAATATGGGCCCCTGGGCTGTAGTTTGGGGACCTAAAAGTTATTGAGTTCACCCGATTAAGTTTGTACAGTATAAACTCTCGTTTTTCAGTCTGTCTTGGGTTTGCTTCTGTTAAAATCTATGTAATGCTAATGCTAGTTTGTTGTTTTGCCACTCTGAACTCTGGTTCTTGTGTGTATTCCCTGTTTTTTGTTCACTTTATTAAACCATTTTTGCACTTATATTTCTCCAACCCTACATAATCAATAACCATAAAAAAATGTGAGAAAAAAACAGTCTATGAAAATATTTCAGTGTAGTTTTCAATCAACTAGGAAGCCCTGCTTTTAGGATGTACAGATGTAAAGTTACAGTGGTTAAGGTGTTAGACTTCTGATCAGAATGCCATGGGTAAAATTCCCAGAACTGTGAAGCTGTCTCTGCCGGGCCCCTAAGTGAGGTTAACCCTCTCTGTAAATCTCTCTGTATAAGGATGTCTGCCGAATGGGTTTTCTAAGCGAGTTCAATACACCTGCAAAATTTGATTGTCTCATCTGTCTAATTAACTCTAATGACCTCATTCAATAATTATTTGTGGGGTTTTTTTCACCTTAAACTTCATTTACATTATGGCTAAAGCTCTGAACTGGAAACACTAGACAGAAAAGTAGGTTTATATTAAACCTGCAATAAAAATATTAGCATTTAATGCACTTATCACTACAAAACCCCAACAGATCCTTTGTATATTAAGTGTATTTCAGTTTTGTGTGTGTGACGGTGGTTTTTACCCTCTGCTCCTGACAAGACACGAAAGTCTGGAACCCCGGTGAGACGCCAAAGCCGAGCTGGTGGATGTAAGGCGGCTCGTCCTGGCTGTGGATTTGCACGCGGATCCCCGCCTCTAAAGACGTCTCGTCTGAAAAGCGATAAGGAGAAATATATGAAGTGAGGTTCAGATACCAGCTGTATGGATTTCACTTTCAATATATATAAAGCTGAGGTGACAAAAGAGATATTACAGAAGTTCGAAAATCTCGGCCGACTGTCAAGAACTTAATAATAAATTGTCAGTTCTTAGCTTTCAATACTCCAGTACAGCATTTCTAACTGAGATATACAAAGAAAAAAACTTGCATCTAGCATTTAATTCTGATATTTAGCACTCTGTGGATCTGATGTAACAATATCTGCAATATCTCTAAATATATTTCTGTACATTGGTTAAAAATTAATAACAAATTACCAAAAAAAAAGAATCATATAAAGTGACTTCCAGACCATCGACATCTAGAACCCATTCTCCACATTAGCACATAAAACCCCTGCTTCAACATCTAAATCATCTGCTCCACCATCAACATCTAAACTACTGCTTTACCATCAACAACTACATTTGCACTACTATTAACGTCTAAAACATCTGCTTCACCAGCAACAACTACAAAATCTCCACCACCATCAACAACTAAAACACAGGACTCGGCTGACACCTTCCATTGATATCACTACACAGCCACAACAACCACAGCTCATGGACGCCATTATGTCTGAGCTCTGGCCACACTTCAGCACAGACACGCCGTGTAATAGAACAGCTTCAACAATCAGCACCCAGGGACATTTTTCTGAAAAACAGCCAGGGAAACCAAAAAAACAATTTTTTAAATAAAACACAGGCTCCAGTCACATAGCAGATTTCAGTGTGGTGAAAAACTTCTGAAGGAGATATTTTGAAGCAGACCTCCAAACTACTTTTTCTTTTTCGACAAACCAATATAAGTTTTAACCTTAGTAAGTTTTAAATGAGAGTGCCATCATTGTTGGTAGCTGAGCCGTCGACTTTAACTTTTCGACCTCATATTAAATAATAAAGTCGGTGTATTAAATATAAATGTGTTCTATGTTCTCACTAGTTTCTCTCCAGATGGGCAGATATTCATCCTGCTGGATGTCCAGCATGATCTCCAGGCCATTTCCCATGCCTCCCTGTCTCGTCTTTCTGGATGTTGTTTTGTTTCCGTTAAAGGTGTAGCATTTTCCGTACCTCGTGTAGACCTGCAAGGGGAAAAAAGAAAAAAAATAGTTTAAAAAAGTGTCCTTAAAGTTTATAAAAAGAAACAGGATTAAAAATTAAAAAGAGGTGGAAGTAATGGAGAATTCTGTAAATTTCTTGTCTCTGCACTTTACAGATCTTTACAGTTAAAAAACCTTCTTGAAGAATGATTTTTTTTTGCCTCTGCCGGAAATTAACTAATCTGAGCAACAGCCCTCGGAACCTGCTGCTTTTCTCCATTAAACTCGGTTTGCAGCTTTATTCCACGCTGTAAGGGGATCAAATCGATTCTGAAGAGAGACACTTTCTCATTCCACCTTAAACCAAATACCTTAACAAGCCTTCCAAACCTTTCAGTCTCTGTGTTAAAGTGAAAACGCCTCTGAATGCCGGATGTAGGGTCTAGGGTTTTTTTTTATAACCTCCTCCATCACAATGTTCTCTCAGAGTTCTCCGCCAGATGATTGACTACACGCAGGATGAGTTCTGTTTGATACTCAGATTAAATCTACAGCGCGGTCAACTTTAAGACATAAATTGACGCTTTTAGATCCAAACTCTGAGAGAAAAGAAGATAAAGTAAAGGAGTGACGTTGGAAGTGGACTTGAAAAGCTGAATATTATCCCGACTCTTTAGCTGCACTAGAGATAAAAATAAACCCCCCACCATTCCGCTGTTTGAAGTTTCTGCTGGGTTAAATTTAAGGTGAGGTGATGAGTGGTATTGAGATGCAGCGTCTGGAAGATCTGCTCTTTTCAGAGACCAGAACGACAACAAAGAAAGATGACAGAGGAATAAACAGGGACACACAAACACATTTCACAGCCTTCATAAAGACTCTCGAAGAACTGTGATAAATTCAGAGCAAAGCATTCTGGGTAAAACCAACATTTTGTGACTCTGTGCCACAGTTGGACTGAAAAAAATCAACAGCTGCAATTAATATTGAAGTTAAACAGCTAAAATCCAGAAGTTTCAGGACTTATTCAGATAAACATACAAACACTCTGAGTTCTGATCAAATCTCTCAGTGCTTTTACACAGCCTGAAGACCAGAATCAGAACAAAGATCTCGCTTTCAAATGAACAAAATCTACAATCAAACAAGAACAAAATAACACTTTGGCTTTTGAGATCTTTCAGATGGAGAAACTGATCAACCCAAAAATTTTTCTCCAAAATTGACAAACAAAGGAGACAAAGCTGAAGTCTGAAGCTTTCTTCTTTGGTTTATCGCTGGAGATATGAGGCTGATGAAGTTAACATGTAGTAAAAAAAAGAGAGTGAAAGAGAGAGAAAGAAAGAGAAACAGAAAGAAAGAGAGAGGGGAAATAGAGAAAGAGAGAGATGGGGAAAAAGAGAGAGAGAGAGAGAGAGAAAGAGAAAAGAAAGAGAGAAAGAAAGAAAGAAAAAAAGGGAAAGAGAGAAAGAAAAAATAGAAAGAGAAAGACAATATGGCCAGAAAAAGTAAACTAATTCCGAGTTTCTTTTATTTTCCAGTTTTGCTCTAAACTCTTTCACTGTCTCTCGTCTGTCTGTCATTAAGCAGTCTGACTGTGTGGAACTGAAGGACTTTATGTAAATCTTGCCACAAGAACATGAAAAAAAAAATTTCTCAATTACTATGGACTCAATTATTATTTCTAGTTTTCTGGAAAGCCATACACACAAACACACACACACACACACACACACAGAAACCACACGCTGCAACTTCCTTCTTGGAGTAATTCCTAAACACATTAGCAACTCATTAGCATAAATCATCCCAGTCGCTTTAATTGGCCTTATTTGTTTTCCATTAGCATTCCACAGGCACCGTTTTCCTGCTGCTCTTCTTTCTGAGATCATTTGTGTTTAATGTTTGTATGTGGTAAATGGGGAGGCACTCGTTTAATGGTGGTCATCGTTCTCCTCCTTCATTATTGCTCTGGATGCAGTCTGCTCAGCTGATTCAGCGGCGTGTGGGGTGTCTGTAATCATAACCATCATCGTTTTATAAACAATATCGTTTATTTTCACAATTGCTATACAAAGAAGATCCAAAAAGTTTATAACCCCTTAAAGAACATCCCCCTAAATGTCTTTAAAGTTCTGGGTCACTTATCTCTAAAACACGTTTCCTCTTTTGGGCCGCTGAGCAAGGCCTTTAACCTTACCTGCTCTATAGGGCTGTATTTCATCTGAAAGATTGTGGAGATGAAGGAATGGTTAAAAGAGATGGTGAAAATGTTGGAATGGTAGAGAGAGATTTGGAGATGGTGGAATTGTTGAGAGAGATGAGGGAAATTGTGGAATGGTTGAGAAATGGTGGAGATGGTGGAATAGTATTAAGAAATTGTGCAGATGGGGGAGTGGGTAAGAGAGACTGTGGAGATGGAGGAATGGTTGAAACAGATAGTGGAGATGGAGGAACACAGAAGCAAACATGTTGTGGGCTGTAAAAGAGGCAGGAACTAATTTATTTTATCTCTAGAACATAAACCAAGTGGGGGTAGACAGGAACATAAAGTGATGGAGGAGTAAAACAAGTGTAATGTCATGTCTCGCTGCTTAACACCAATGTGTCCCAGAGCTCTAACAGTAAAGCCTCAGTGTTCATTTCAAATCCTTCACATCCATCGCCTTAACACAGCGATCCATAAAACCATTACTGAGCAAGAACTATCTGGAAATAAGGTATAGACAGAATGAGATGGTGGAATGATGAGGAGAAATGATAAACAGATGAACTGTTGTAGATGGGCACTCTCAACCACTCCCCTGTCTCCACAATCTCTCCATCTCCTCTGTCACACTTAACCATTCCTCTATCTTCACCATCTCATTCAACCATTCTTCCATCTCCATCATCTCTCTCAACCACTTCCCTATCCCCGATATCTCTTCATATCATGCCTCCATCTTCACCATCACTTTCAACCATTTAGCCATCTGTACCTTCTTTCACAATCATTCCGCCTTCTCCATCATCACTCTTTATTATTTCACCATCTCTTCATACCTTTTCGCCATCTCCACCATACCTCTTCACCATTCCACCATCTCCATCATCAGAATGAGGGAAGGAGGCAGGCTATACATTTACACACACACACACACACATATAGTATAAAAGCTTCCAGTCTCTGACCTATAGCTGCTCATATTTCTAATTTCATGCACTATTTTGTGTGATAGCTGGTGTGTGTGTGAGAGAGAGAGAGAAGGAGAGAAAGAGAAAGACAGAGAGATAGAAGATGACAAAGAGAGAGAGACCACTTCAGGCCAGCACCGAGGGTCGTGTAGCTGCCATTACGATCAGTAGAGAGACGGAGCAATTTGTGTTTTGGATTTTAAAATGTCTTTTCATCTTTTTTTTTCATTTCTTGTTTGTTTGGAACTGTTGCATCATCTGAAATCAAATCAAATGCCACAAAAGCACTCTGAACTTTCCTTCTTCCTTCTTATTGCCGACAGAAATTGACACACCTCACGGCGCCGCGTTAGAGACTCGCCTTCTTCATCACGATACCAAATAAACAAGCGGCTGTCTGTGTTAGCGAAAGCATTAGCATTCTGAGCAAAACAGCATTTCGATTTCTCAGTCTGTAAAATGAGAGCTTCTAGAATCTTCCCTGTTCATTTCCTGACTGATTCTCAGAGCTCAGAAATACACAGCCCTCAGAGATGAAATTTACACACAGCGTTACTGATTATTTTCTGAAAAGACGTCCCACAGCTAGGGGGACAAAATACCTGCAGGATGTTTCGCCGTCTCCGCACTCACTCCAAAGATCAGGACATGAAGCGGAGCGTTTCCTCCAGAGATAAACCCCGCTGAGACCTGACCACCTGCGCACTCTATTTTCACATCATAAAGTATTCAGACCCATTCAGTTGTTTTAGCCTTTACTGTGTTGTGGGATCACCTAAAAATCTAATGAAAACCTTTTCTAGGTTTCTAGTTTTCTCAAGGTTCAAACCTGCACTAAGGTTCATCTGGTTTGATGATTATCCTTGAAAAGGGTTTAGAACTTCAGGATCCTAGTTCTAAAGGTGCATTATCAAGCCAAAAATCCTTAGAAATCCCACAGATGTGTGGAGGTGGTAGCACAGTGATTAAGGTGTTGGACTGCTAATTGGAAGATCAGGGTTCGATTCCCAGCACCACTAAGTTGCCACCGCTGGTCCCCATGGCAAGACCCCTAATTGCATTGTAAATGTAAAACAAAATTGGTTTCAGGTCCAGTCTCTGAATGCTACCAAGAGGCCCAGCCTGAAACCTGAAAACAGGTGTAGACTCTCACCATTAAGAATGGGATAAACCACCAAAAAACAGCTGTACAAACCTTGTAGAGACAGATTTTGGAGAATGTTATTGGGGTAAGTGGTAGCTCATTTGTTGATTTATACGTTTTAAAAATTGCTAAAGGAAAGGTTGTGCGTTTAAGCCCAAGACTAGGACTTTCAACCCTAACATGCATTAAAAAGATGAACGTACATCCCTCTGGAGATAACTTTCCACTATATGCCATTAGCGTCTATGTGACTTCTAAAAAGTACCGATTGCGTAGGTAGCTGCTATTATACAGGTGATTAAGTCTGGGATAAAAATGATAAAGAAAATGTCAATTATACCTTCAATAATAAATTCACCCAAAAAAATGGTGTCAAATACTTTTAAATAGGAGAAGAATCTAATGCCAAGCTGAATCCTACTGAATAATTCAATAATGTGACATTTTAACTAATTATGTAAATGTATTTTAGTCGTGCTTTAATGAAGCAGTTGCAGATCTTAAACTCCACACCAGTCAGAGCTGTCACCCATCAGATTAAACATTCTCACTGTCACACAGCAGTCGAATAAAAGGGGTGTGTATAAAGGTGTGTTAAAAATAAGCTACAGTAAAGTAGATGTTTTAGAGGAATGAAATGAATCAATTGAGATTTTATGTAAGCGCAAACATCCTTTGGAAAGTAAAGTTCAACAGTCTTTTGAATCCAAGACCAGAAAAAAGGAATAAAAAAACCCCCAAAAAACAGCCATAGAGACTAAAGGTATTGGGAAAGTCTAACAATTCAACGATAGGCAACCTAATGGGTGACGACCCCTTGCTTATAAAGTGTCCTCAATAGATTCTGAGGACACAAAAGGACAAAAAATGTCCTGTGAGTTCAATGCAATTGCAAAAAGTGAAAGATACAACACAAAATCCTAGAAAGTGAACACCAAACCATAAAGTAACCTATAGCAAAAAACTAAACAAGAAACTATCAAAACATAACCTGAAAGGAGGAGGAGGAGGAGGAGGAGGAGGAAGAGGAGGTAAATGAGAAGGAGAAGGAGGAGAGATGTTGTCTAGTTAAATAGACAAAGTAATAAGTAAAAAAGCAAAAAAACTCTGACATTCAGAATCCAGTCACGAGTCATACTTGAAGAAGTGTAAGGGTGTGTGTGTGTATGTGTGTGTGACAAATCCAAACCCCCTTCATCAGCCTGGTTACAGAAGACAACATCTTCCTCCATCAGTCGGGGATTTGAGGGGAACTTTCCAGCAACTCTGGGATCACACTTTCCCTCTCACACTGAAACTCATTTCAAGGCTGAATCCCGCTTCAATTTTCTGGATCAGTGAAATGTTTTCGGCAACTTGGACACTAGTGCCCTTATCACACACACCTACAGGGGGTTAGAGGGGGCAGCCAACAGTCTGTGCTTGTGCTTTGCCCTGATGTTTATGCTGAGTAATCTCTAACGATTATTGGTAGATCTAAGAAAGAGAGAAAGAGAGAAAGAGAGAGAGAGCAAAGAGTGAGAGAAAGAAAAAGAGAGAGAGCAAAGAGTGAGAGAAAGAAAAAGAGAGAGAGAGAAAAAAGAGAGAAAGGAAAAGAAAGAGAGAAAGAGTAAAAATACAAGACACATGCTGGGTCTAAATTCTCATACTTTTATACTAACTTTCAGATGTTAATCAGGTTACTTATTAACGTTCTTACGCCCAAAAAACGTGGAAAAAAACCCCCCCACCACCACCACCACCATCATCATCATTATCAGTGATGTAGTAATATATTAAAAATTTTTAAGATCCACTGTCAGGTAAAAGACTGCTGTGTTTTTATCGGTACCAGAACATATCGGACTTTTCTATCCAGCTAGCTGGGCTAACATGCTACCATGCTGACTAAGTCAGTGTCAAGGGAGGTAAGACTCCCGGTGGGGGTGTTTGTTTTTATATCTGCAATGCTTGCAGCCAAAATTCTGCTATTGTTCGTAAACACGGTTCTCCGCCGGGAGAAACGAGAAAATTAAATTTTATTCGTCACTGTTTACACCTAACCCCGGCCCCACAGTGCTAACAACTGAATCAAGGCACTCTACCAGGCTATCAGCAAGCAACAGACAGCACACCTACACGGATTTCTCATCACTGCTGGCGACTTTAATCACACAGAAGTCTTTTTTACCAAAACTCCATCAGCACATAGACTTTCCTACAAAAGATGTTAACAGATTGGACAAACAAACATACCTAGGACTCTCTGACCACATGCTCAGACCTGCATACAGACTGAAGGTGGGAGTTGCATGTGGCCAGAAGGGAACCAGGACATCAGAACAACCACACAGACATAAAGGAATATACTGAGGCTGTTACTGCTTACATCTCAAAGTGCACAGATTACATCTCACACAGTAAAACCAACACTATTCGGGCTAACCAGAAACCATAGCTGCACAAGCTTCTAAGGGCTTGAGACTCAGCCCCTAAAGCCAGGGACACTGCAGACCTACCTGCCTATGGCCCCAAAAACACCATCCACACAGTCAAACATGGAGGTGGAATAGGGGTGTTTTGCTGCTCAGAGGAAAGGACAACTTCACTGCATCAAAGGGACAATGGACAGGGACATGTACCATCAATGCTTAGGTCTTCCCTCAATTAGAACATTGAAAATAGGTTGTGGATGAGTATTCCAGCATGACAATGACCCAAGATACACGGCCAAGACAACAAAGGAGTGGCCCAAGAAGAAACACAATAAGGTCCATAGGTAATTTGTAAAGAAAGCTGAAGGTTTGAGTTGCCAAATAAATAGAATTTCCCTACCAACGAATTAAAGACTAATTTTTTTTGTCACAAATCAGTAGTGGATCAATTTTTTTTTTCTCCTTACTGTATATTCAGATTAGCGAAATGTTTAAATGTATATTCGTATAAATTGTTGCACATTTTAAAAAAATGTAGAGGAAGTGGGTCATGATTAAGGTGTTGGAATAAAAACTCCTAGAACCTAAACTAAAGATTTTAACATTTAGCTAATTTGATGAATTCACCATTTGTCGTAAAATCTTTAATATGTTTATATAACCCTAATGACCCTGGTGAAAACTGTGTGTAAATAAAGATTGGTATTAAAAACCCTCTCAGGTTTTAATGAGCCACTTCAGCAGCAGGTGTGTGTTATAAAGTAAACAGCAGCTCGGGGATCTGGAGACGCCGAACACTTCTGTTTCACTCACATCAGCGCTGATATGCTGGAGAGGAGTGCACTCATTAATACTAATATCACTAATATCCACATTTTAGTGGTCACACAGATAATCAGTACAAAGTTCAGTTAAATGCTTTATATAGACATCTGTGCCTGTGCAAAGATACAGAAATATTTAAGCTCGGAAAATAAAATTTAGTAAAATGAGATGTATACATAAAATACCTACATTACAAAATCGTTTAGGGAGAATTTTTTGCCGTTTGCAGAAACAAATAATTAAGAATTAAGGTGACAGTAAATATAAAAAAACCAAATAAATAAGACTATAATGGTATTATTATATTATAATATTTTTAATTTTATGTAATACATAACTAAAAACAATACTGTAATACATATAATAGTATAGTATAATTATATACATATATATATAATATATAGCTAAAATTCGGGTTAGGTTCAGACACCCAACCGCTAGTTGGCGTAGCGAACGCCGCAGTGTTTTGTTTTTTGTTTTAAAATAGAGCCACAAAAAATGAAATTAAACATTAAGATAACTAATAACAGATTAATAAGAAATAATTAAATTAGGGTTGGAACTTTAGAAGTTATATATAACAATTAATATATATATAACAATTATATAACGTTAAAATATATAGTTTAATGATTTTAACTTAAAAATATTTTTACATTTTTGTAAAAACTGCTAACATTGAAGCAATTTCTTTCAGTGAAACGTTATTAAGTTATTACTTGGTTATTACTGTTAATAAGTTAGTTATTACAGTGTAGTTACACGTTTTACACATTAATAAATGCCACATAACTAAAGACAAGTGTGACCTAACACGTCCCAGACCTACAGAGAAACACCGGTGACATCATCTACAGGTCATAAAACAAAAAGTTATTAACTCACGACCCTGAGCTGTGACACAACCTTAAAGCAAACGTAAATAAACGTAAAACATTTTCCATTAGGAGCTGGTATGGAAGGCCAGTAGCTGAGACGCTCCCCGTGGCCTGCTGGCTGCTTATCCGAGCTGAAAATGTGGATGTGATGATTCGTTCTCTTCCAATTTCCTTTATCAGAATTACAAGTTATTAAAAGTTAGAAGACAAATCAGTCACAGCTTCGAGTCGCATCCTCTTAGGAAAATGACTTTCTCTACCTGGTTCACTTCAGGCAGTAGAGACGACACTGTTCTCACAATAAACAGGAGCTTCCTCTGATTTAGCACCTCCTAATGTTCCACATAAACAGAGAGCGTGACAGCAAAACACCCCGAGACTGCGAAACACCGCGTCCCGCCGCTAATGCAAGTTGTTTTGCCCCTCGTTCTACCACCACCCACATACTGAGAAAGCGTCGATGTTCCAGTTCCATGAAGGTTTTTGACACTTGGCGGCAGGGCAGAGCAGATCGAGTGAGGCAATTTTGGCAACTAATCAGAAGTGAGCAAATTCAACTCCCGAACAGATGGTATTTTTTTTCTCTCGCTGAAAGAAGAGAAAACCTCCGCTGAGGATGATGCACTATGAACTGACTGTCTTAGCTGAACTGCTTAGTGCCGTCGTGCTGCCTGTTCACCCGCTTTCATTTAACCGTTTGTAGATAAAAGAGCAATTTTCCCACCAAATCTTTAAAACTGGGTGTTAGAATTACTGCTCTTACCGACTGAGTCATAGATAGATAGATAGATAGATAGATAGATAGATAGATAGATAGATAGATAGATAGATAGATAGATAGACAGACAGATAGATAGATATTAAACAGACAGACGACAGGCAGATAGACAAGACAGATAGACGGCTAGATGGATACTTTAAGAGACAGACAGACAGGCAGACAGATATATAGATGGCCAAACAGACAGATTAAAAAACAGACAGACAGACAGACAGATAGATAGATAGATAGATAGATAGATAGATAGATAGATAGATAGATAGATAGATAGATAGATAGATCAGTTATCATCTTTTTTTCTGATCCCTGTAAACTTTATTTATTTATTTATTTTACTTTTTATATGTTTAGTCTGCTTTAAGGGGAAATGCAGCCCGGCTCCTGTTCGGGTTCTGATCCGGTACCATCCCCGGCGGTGTTTAATTTGTTAATTTGTTTGTTAAATCTTCGCTTAAAACCACATTTTACCCACAGGGTTTACTGATCCGTTACTGAACATGGAGCTGTTTGCTTTAGTGATCTGCTGTTTTCGTCGGATGGAGAGAATCAGTGCCTTCCTACACACGTGTAGTTCTTACTTATCACTTTATCAGCTACATCTATAAATCCTAACAGAAGGAAGAAAATTGCACCTGTCTCACTTCACACTCTGATCTACACTCGCCTCCGGTCCAGGAAACATGCCATAAATCGGAGCTGTAACTGACAGTCTAATGGTTCAGTGATGATCCGGAGGTGTTTAAATGAAACTCTGCTCTGAGATGTGAGATGCTTCCTGATAAGGAATTTCAGTAAACTACCACAGAAACTGGAAATCATGTGAAACTCAAATGGGTTTAATCAGATAATAAGTTGCTTAATCACCCGTGTGAGTTTCAACAGGATTATCAGAGACGTGTGTTAATAGAGACAGGGACGTAGAGTATTGATCCATGACATGGAGTTTTGGTAGTAGTGTTAAGGAGGTTGATCCAAAAAATGGTCCTGTTCACCATTACTAAGCTTACACTCCTAAATACCAACTACCCACTGAAATACATTTAGCCCAGCGCTACACAAACATTCTGGTTAACAATTCTGACAGTAGGGATCCACCAGAGAGTGATCCACCAGGAAGTTGATTCCTTTTTTGGTAACAGTGTTATGTTTCAGCTAAACTGAGCATGTCGATAAAAACAGTAGAGATCCAGGAAGCATATGACATTTCTGATGAATAACAGTTGTAGATCTATAAAACAGTTCATGAAGATGAACACACCCTACTAAAAATTTGATGATTTACCCAATACCCTCGCTTTTGCCCCTGACTGTTCACCACCAGTCTCTGGATTAATCATTTGTTAGCAAATTATTGAAATGTTATTTAAAACAATGAAATTGAATGTGTGTGCGTATCTTGATGTTTATTGGATATATCACCTTTCATGTCTTTTACGCACACACACACACACAAATACACACACACATACATACATACACACAATACAAGAACAAATTAGTCTTTAAATTAAGAAACTTTAAGAGCAGATGAGAGGTTAGCCAGTGTTAGCTTAGCGCTGATTTATGATAAGAAACATCAATAAAAACGATCCTCACTAATGAAATTAAACAACAGAATAAATTGCTGTAACTAATCAAGTGTAAGCAACAGCACTCGAGTGTGTGTGTGTGTGTGTGGGTGTACACTTACAGTGATGTTATGCAGGATTGAAGCTAGGAAAAAAAGAAAGAAAGAAAGAAAGGATGATAGGGTAAAAAACTGATAGGGTGATAGAGTGATGCGGTGATAAAAAAATGGGGTGAAAAAGTGATAGGGTGATAGAATAATAGGATGAAAGTGTGATAGGGTAATAGAGTAATGGGGTGAAAGAGTGAAGGGGTAATAGAATGATGGCATGATAGAATGATGGAAATGAAAGAGTGATGGGCTGATAGAGTGATTGGGTAATAGAATGATGGCATAATAGAATTATGGGGTGACCTATTAATGGGAGGAAAGAGTAATGGGGTAAAAGAGTGATGGTGTGACAGATTGATAAAATTATAGAATGAAAAGTGATAAAAGGGGTACTAAAATAATGGTATTATATGGTGATTAAGTGATAAAATGGTGGAGTATTAAAGTGAATATTCTATTTCTTACTTTCTATCTTTCTTTCGTTCGTTCGTTCAACAGAGAAGAGGTAAATTACAGCTGTGTGTCCGTGGTATAGAAAAGAAAACGTGGGATCGAATACATTTTGTGCTGTACACATTGTGAATTAGCATGTAAGAAGAACCAGCACGGACCGGGTACTGACCCCTGAGGACCTCAAAGACTAAGTTATCAGTGAAGAACATGGTGTAAAAAATGCATTGTAATGACTAGTCTTTATTAGCAGGATACTGATTTAAAAAAAAATGTTCATTAAAGCTTTCGAGACCTCACGACTCTTCAGTGGAATTGTGTTAGTAGAACAAGAGAAAGTTGGAGGAAAGATAAGTGTTAAGGGTTGAGGTGAAACTCTTTAACCCCAGTGGAGTTTCCATCGTTAGCAGGTTGCTGAGTTCAAAGCACTGCAGCGTTGATATTGCATCGATCCGAGAGGCTGAAAAACATCTCATAATCCGACCGCAACTGCAAGCCACTTGAAATGTGCTAATTAGGAAAACATCGATCCGGTAGCACGACGCTAGCTCGGAGGGGAAGTCCTGTTTCTTTAACCAACTCTTGCTGCTTTTACACAACTTCTTCTTTATTTTTTCTCCGATCTTCAGGGAACCTGTCCTGCAGCTCTGCATTTCAATCGACCAGAACTGCTCAAAGTTAAAATTCCTTTCACTTTCCAGGCCATAC
This sequence comes from Bagarius yarrelli, assembly GCA_005784505.1. Taxonomy (NCBI): domain Eukaryota; kingdom Metazoa; phylum Chordata; class Actinopteri; order Siluriformes; family Sisoridae; genus Bagarius; species Bagarius yarrelli. The sequence continues at coordinate 1,801,631 of VCAZ01000094.1, read as the reverse complement.
TGCAGCCGCCCGGAACATTAGCATAGAGTAAATGTTTTTTTACAAGAGAGCGTATTGCTTACTGACCTGCAGCTCAGAGACTGACTAGCAGCCGGAGAATATAAATGCGAGCCTTCATCACATTGGACATGAACATAAACACTTTGACTCTCTCGATTCCGCTTGGAATTGCCTGTTTACTCGTGCTCCGGGATTCCAGGTTCGACTCCATCTCAGTCTCAATGTGTTTGTTGCTAACAGGGGAATTGTAAGTTATCATAAATTTACAGCGCAGTGCTGCAGAGTTTTGCACTCTGATTGGTCATCAGACGCTGATAAAAAAAAAAAAAAAAAACCTTCTCTAAGGACGAGTTTATTATTCAACATTTACAGAAGGAGTCTCCAGTGTGAGCGGTAAAGCTGGAACCCTTATAGATTTCCCATATCTTACACTTACCTACTATATAGTGTGTCTAATAGAGTGTGTGCAAAGTTACAAGAGTTAACGAACCCTTAAATACAGTGTTTCCTTGACTTACGACTTTAATTTGTTCCGTGACGGAGCTCGTAACTCAAATTACTCTTATGTCAAATCAAATTTTCCAATTGAAATGAATTGAAATGCCATTAATTCGTTCCGGGTCCCCAATTATTTTTTAAATATGAAAAGAAAATTATAAATAATAAATATTGTATAAAAAACAATCCAATAGGATGAACTGGAATAAACTGGTTTTATTATTAAGTATAATGTACAGCATTTACCTTGAAGATCAGACGACCCCACTTGCTAACGCACATGTCTGACTAGCTATCGAGTGAGACACGGGATACTGGGCGGATGTTACAGTGTTTACTGTGGTGTCCGCTACGCCTACTAGCAGTTTGGTGTCTTAAGCTGCTTTGTAACCCGAATTTTCGCTCACAACTCAAAGCAAAAAATCGGCCGAGACAACTCATACCTTGAAAAACTCGTTAGTTGGGACACTCGTAAGTCAAAGTACCAGTGTACTTCAGAATAAACAACATTATTTACTGTAGTTAAATTTTACTCTTTCTCTCTGTCTGTCTGCCTGTCTCTCTTTCTTTCTCCTTCTCCCTCTCTCTGCCTTTCTATCTCTTACTTTCTCTCTCTGCCTCTGTCTCTCTATCTCTCTCTCTCTCTCTGTCTCTCTCTCTTCCTTATTCATTACATGCTGCACAATTTTACCTCTTTGCTTCTAAAAGTTGAAGCATGCTAAAACGAGAATAAAAGCATTGAGCAGGAAAAGTTAATCCGGTGCTGAAGGGGGAAAAAAAACACACACACACAGAAAAAACAAGTGTGTTGACTCACAGTCCAGAATGTAAAGTGTGTTCAGGTCAGAGGGGAACCCTGCTTAACCCTCAGGACATTAGATTAAAAAACCAGCAGGAAATGTCAGGTCATAATGGATTACAACTCTGAATCATGAGATCGTTATTACCCATCAGGCATTGCAGGATGGACAGACGGCCCTGACTGTAACTTAGACTTCCTCCCGTTTCTTCTACAGTTTTACCTTTTTAATGTTATGTTGTCTTATGACGCCGGGGATTCGATCAAAGCGGCTGCCTTTGACCCACAGCTTCAGATCTCACCTGGAGATTAACCCTTTCCTGACACTCACTTTAATCCCAAATTCGTTATTTTACACCTAATTACTGGTTAAAGCTTCACACCTGACAGAGAGTCAGAATCAGACAACTCCCTCGCCTCGTCTCAGCTCTGCGCCATCAGAGAGATTAGACACTCTGGGAACCTGGACCCTGTCTGCTTTCCGGAGATAAAGAGTGCAGCATAGATCTCATTAAGGCTCCAACATTGGGGTCATGACAGAACTCAAATCCCTGTAACGAACATTATCTTTCTGCAGTTCCAACAGGCTGAGAAATCTCACCTTTATTTTACCTCCTGGGAGAAAATCTCACCATCTCGATCTGCAACTGCCCCTGACTCTGTCACTAATCCAGCTGCAGATTCTTTTCCCAATTTTAATCGAAATCCTAGTCCTAGTCCTAATCCAGCACTGATCCAGCTCTAATCCAGATCTGGATCCATCACCAGCCTTTACTCTTAAACCCACCCTGCTTCAGATTCAGCTTTTAGCCCTGATTCGAGATTCAAGATTCAGATTCAAAGCGTTTATTGTCATTTGCACGCCAGGAAAACAAGTTTCTCTGTTTATAGTGAATGCCGGAGAAAAACACACAAATACAAATACCAACATCATTTATTCTTTCATCCATCCATCCATCCATCCATCCATCCATTCATTTAGTCATTCATTCATTTATTCATTCATCTTCTTTACCCGCTTATTTCCTAATTCGGGGTCACAGGGATCTGCTGAGGTCTATCCCAGCCGTCTCTGAAAGGGTGAAAGGCAGGAGAGGGACACCAGTACACCAGTAAATGTTTCCATAAGTATGTGTACTTTGACTTAAGTAATCGACAAAAACCCAATCAAATACATAATATTTACAAAGTTTTAATGGCTTTTAATAATAAAGACACACACACCCTTCCAAACACACACACATACACTCACACACACACACACATTTACACACACACACATACACACACGTTACACAATTACACACACACACACATGCACACACACACTTACACACATACACTTACACTCTCTCACACGCACACACACACACACACTCACACACTTATCTGTGAAAAGAAAATGAAGAGTAATTGCATGTTTATGCAACAGATAACGCAGACTGCTGAACAGGAGGAGACGGAGCGTCGAGTTCCTGCCAATTTCTCTCGGACTCACTCCTTTAGATGACACTACACACACACACACACACACACACACTAATAAGAGTTCCTGTGTTAGTCTGTAGGCATTAATGTGAGCTGTACTGAAGCAGCTCGAACGTTATTGATGAATTCCGGAGGTTTGAGATCAACTTTCTGTTCGGAGAGAAAAACTTCACCACTGTACAAAATGCTGGAAGGATTTTTTTTTTCACACCGGAGCCGAATGTTTAATTTATTAGCATGAAAACACACGAGCTGTTGGAGACTCCAGGCAGGCGGAGCGGAGAGATCTCTGTCCTCGTCTGTATTACACACCTCGTTCAGCTTCTGGAGGTTCTGCTGTAATGAAATGCTGATTTCTTATGCAACAGGAGAGAGAGAAAGAGAGAGAGAGAGAGAGAGAGAGAGAGAGAAAGAAAGAGAGAGTGAGGCAGACAAAGAGAAAGAGTGAGACAGTGAGACAGAGAGAAAGAGAGATGGACAGAGAGTGAGTCAGACAGGAAGAGAGAGTGAGACAGAGAGAGAAAGTGAAAGAGAGAGAGTGGGACAGACAGACAGAGAGTCAGACAGAGAGAGAGAAAGAGATGAGAGAAAAAGAGAAGGAGAGATATAAAATGAGAGAGAAAGAGAGAGTAAGAGAAAGATGAGAAAGAGAGTGTGAGAGAAAGAGATAAGACAGAGACAGAGAGAAAGAGAAAGGGCAAGTAGAAGAGAGAGCAAAAGTAAAAGAGAGAGAGAGAGTCAAACAGAAAAGGAGAGAGAGAGAGAGAGATAGAGAGAACGTAAGACAGTGAGACACTTTATCTAAATTGAGAAGATCGTTGAGATCTTTGTAAGGTGCAGGTTCCTCTCTTGGTTTCTCTCTCAGTCCGGTGCCCATGTGGATGAGCACAAGAGCAGGATCATAACCCCTGCATTCAAACCATACTGTGTTTACACACACACACACACATCAGGATAAACATTATAGCTCCAAGTGAGCTGAGGTCAGGAGGTCGTCTGATTTAACAGATGGTCAAACATGAGGCCAGAGAACACAAACAGCGTTCCAGTTCATGCTGAGCTCAAACCCGCTACAAAGCATATGTTCAGATAAACACTGACATTAGAACAGAAATGGGTACAAATGTAATGTTTGCACCATGAACCGTTTCCGGAAACATCTTTAACCAGAAATATCACAAATATTAATATAATAACAACAATTAAAAAATTGATCCCACCCATCAGATCCCACACCAGCGGAGTTTGGGTTCTAGTCTTTCTGGGCCTGTTTCAGATCTGATAAGTCCCTGTGGGTTTGGGTTCTACTCTCTCTGTCTGTTTCAGAGCTGATAACTCCCTGTGGGTTTGGGTTCTAGTCTCTCTGGGCCTGGTTTAGATCTGTTTATTCCCTGTGTGTTTAGGTGCTAGTCCTTCTGGGCCTGTTTTTTTAGATCTGATAAGTCCCTGTGGGTTTGGGTTCTACTCTCTCTGTCTGTTTCAGATCTGAAAAGTCCCTGTGGGTTTGGGTTCTAGTCTCTCTGAGTCTGTTTCAGATCTAATAATTTCCTGTGGGTTTGGGTTCTAGTCTCTCTGAGTCTGTTTCAGATCTGATAAGTCCCTGTGGGTTTGGGTTCTAGTCTCTCTGAGTGACTGTGTGTTTCGGGATGTGGTCTTTAGGGATGTGAGTGTTAATCGGCAGAATCAGCTCCTCTCTGTTGAATCAATGTCAGCACAAATTTCCAGATTGCTTTCCAACCCGTCTGTGATCGGCCTTTAATAGGTTATTGATCGGCGGCGGCGGCGTTTAGGGAGCGAGGGGGTGATATTTCAGGATATCGACAAATCACATCCACACAACCATCTCATTAGCATAGATCAGGACAAAGAGCATTAATCTTCGATAGAGATGATGGAGAGAGTTCAGATCCCACACCAGCGCTGGATAAACTCTTCACCTTCTGAGTTAAAGGTTTACACAAACTCGCTAGCACATCAATCAGTAACACACACTGTAGTGTTTAACGAAGCCCTGATGTCCATAAAGACATGCTGTGTTCTGATAGGACTAGAAGAACTCTCATGTCCTATACAGAGTCCTTATTCAGGCTTAAACCCTTTGAACACTTTCGGGATGAATTGGAATCTCGACTGAACCCCAGACCTTCTCATCTTAACATTAGTGTCTGATCTCACTAATACTATTGAAACTGAATGAACACAATTCCACACAGTCACATGACCCAATCTAGTGGAGAACCTGCACAGAAAATAAAAAGAGCAGCAAAAGAAGAATACATCTGAAACAAGATGTTCTCAAACCCTGATGGTCAGATGGTGGGTTTGTTTCTACTTTTTTTTGATTTATGTAAAATCCTTAGTTCCTGTGTCCTCCCAACAGCTGTGATTTCTAAAATCTGACATCATCAGTCAGTGGAGCTTGAGAGGCGCCATTTTTAAAAAACTCCAGGAAGAAAAATTTGGAAAAGACCAACACTCTTCTCACCATCAGGACCACCACAACTATAATTAGAAAAATGCACCAGAAAAATACTCAACAGCAAGAGATTCCGATTACATATTGTTGGCATAGCGGGTTCTTCTCCCTACCAGAACACTGGCTCCGTGTTCAGCCCGGCACAGACCTGGTGAAAAAGTGGTACCAGAGGAATTTTCTGATAGACTCATGAACATCAAAGTCAAACAATCCAGTTCTCCATCTGTTGTTTCTTCACTAAACAAACCTGGAGACTATGAGGATCCATATTCATGGCTGCTGAGTGAATCGCCGCTGCGTGACACTTTATCGAGGAAAGTGATGTGAGGTAATTCGGCTGTTTCTAGCGGCGTCATTAGAGTCTAATGTTTACTTTGGGACACTTCCTAACCGAGACGCTCGAGCTGGCGCACACCGACGCTGGAGAAATAACAAATCAAACGGCGTCTGATGAATTAAACGCGTCTGAAGGTCGAGCGCTTTGAGATGAACGATGGTCTCTGCACTGAAGAGGGACGTCATTAACTCGCTGTCATGGCATGAAGGGAACGGAGCAGAGAGCGAGGAAACGCTTCACCGATCATCAGAAAGCAATCTCGCAATACTAATGCTGAAAAAACAAATAGAGGGAAATGAAAAAAAAAAAACAACAATAGGGAAGTTCTAGTGAGCAGAAGCTCCATTACACGCCGCAGAAATGCGACCGTCGTTACAGCGACATTATTAATGTGAGCTTTCCTTTAAAAAAAGATATGATTAGCGTGCAGTCGCATGTTGTTTTTTTTTGTTTTAGGAACGTGCTGCCTTGCATATTTTAGTGCTGAGGAAAGCATTGTATTAAAATAGCACCGGGGTTTAGTCTGGTGTTCAATTCTACCACAGCGCTAGCTAGCATATGCTATTAGGATTAGTTTAGAATGAGGACTAACGCTGGTCTTGCCTAAATCTTAACCTGGAGTTAAAGAGAGCAAGCCATCTTAACATCTTAGATACAATTATTCCAGTGGAGTCGGTGGTGCTAAAGCCGGAACTCGGAGAACCCGCTACGTCACCAAGAAGTGAGCAATATCGCTAGCTATTTCCTGTTCTCTTTATCTTTTTAAAATCTTGTATAGGGAAATTTTATGCAAATGTCAAACCTGAATTATGAATTATTTCTTCATTTTTAGTAGTTTCACAAGTTTTAGTACTAGTAATGTTAGTGGTCTCACTAGTTTTAGTATTATCAATGGTTTTAGTATCAATAATTTTAGTAGTCTCACTAGTTTTAGTACCAGTAATTTTAGTAGTCTCACTAGTTTTAGTATCAGTAATTTTAGTATTATCACTAGTTTTAGTACCAGTAATTTTAGTAGTCTCACTAGTTTTAGTACCAGTAATTTTAGTAGTTCACTACTTTTTAGTATCAGTAAGTTTTTAGTACTAGTTTAGTACAGTATTTAGTATCTCACTAGTTTCAGTATCAGTTATTTTAGTATTATCACTAGTTTTAGTTTAAGTACCAGTAATTTTAGTAGTCTCACTAGTTTTAGTATCAGTAATTTTTTAGTAGTCTCACTAGTTTTAGTACAGTAATTTTAGTAGTCTCACTAGTTTAGTATCAGTAATAATTTTAGTAGTAGTCTCACTAGTTTTTAGTATCAGTAATTTAGTAGTTTATCACTTGTTTTAGTATCAGTAATTTTAGTAGTCTCACTAGTTTTAGTACCAGTAATTTTAGTAGTCTCACTAGTTTAAGTACCAGTAATTTTAGTATTATCACTAGTTTAAGTACCAGTAGTTTTAGTAGTCTCACTAGTTTCAGTATTATTTTTTTAGTAGTCTTACTAGTTTCATTATCAGTTATTTTAGTATAATCACTAATTTTAGTTTAAGAATCATTAGTAGGTTTATTATCAGTGGTCTTAGAAGATCTTTTGTTAGCAGTTTCAGTAGTGTAAACAATCAAAATCAGAAACTAACTATGTTTCAATGTGGTTTCAGAATCAGGAGACACACTAGATCAGTGGTTCCCAACCTTTTTTTTTGTCTGAGACCCCCTTTTCCCCAAGAAAATATTTTAGGACCCATTTCACATTTAATGATATTATTGCTTTTGGTATTTCCTGCAGTTCGTGTTTCCGGTATTGCTGCACTGAGACCCGAATTGGTGGAAGCTTTCTCACTTGGGTCCAGTATATCTGGATCATCACTATCAGCTGCTGAAGGTGAATCAGTGCGAGTTGGTGTTTTTTTTGGAGGAACGAATTACAAATTTCTCCATTTTTTGGTCAACCAGTGGATCATGGATAAAATAAGCTAAAGCAATATGTTTGTTCTCCTTGATGCCCCTCACTGGTCAACACTTTTCAATGGTTGCATTTACACCAATTCTAATTTTGTAATTATATCACAATTTTTGCATCCCCTGCTTACATCATCCTTTTAAACCAACCCGTATCCGATGTCTGCATTCACACTTTACACGGAAACACAACCCAATGTGGACGTCCTGCCTGGAAAAGGAAGTAAAAATGGCGTGATAATTAATGAACACAATGGACGAAGATAAAAGGATTATTTAGTATGTTATTTCTGTCATATTCAAAGGTCGACAAATCAACGCTTTCTTTAGGCGGAGAACCGCTGAGAGTGAAAAAGAGAGTGTGTGTGAGACTGAGTGTGTGTGTGTGTGTGTTTTTAATTAGCCGCAAGCGCATTACAGAATAAAAAAAATGTACCATTTAACAGTTATTGTAAGTTATTAGATGTTGCTGTCCACCAGAGTTGAGATCATGCACCATCGTTGCTCATTCAGTGACGTTCGACTCGCATTGACAGGTGAAAATCCGATCTGTCTGCTTACACAGCACACGCTAATGCACGTATCCGATTCACATCCGATTTATTACCACATAAATAAGACCTGAATCCGATCTGAAAATATCAGAATCCATGTGCTTTTTTTCCTGCTTACACTATCATGAGTCAAATCTAGTCTGTACCACACTGAAGAAAAAAAATCGGAATTGGGTCACTTGATAGGTGCAGTGTAAATGCGGCTAATATGACACGACCCCACATAGATCTCACTAAGGCCCCTTTGGGGGTTGGGACCCCCCCTGTTGGTAACTGCACTAGATCTAATGCCAGTGACCTCAGTTGTTTATTCAGTAATTTTTTGTTTTAGTAATTTTAGTAAATCCACTTTTAGAAGCCTCGGTAGTTTAAATATCAGTAGTTGTGCTAGTTTTAGTGTCAGTGGTCTCAGTAAAATTTGTTTTAGTGGTCTTACTGACTTCAGTTTCAGGAGCTTCAGTGAATGTAGTTACTAGTTTTAGTAGTTTCAGCAGTTTAGTGTAATTCAGTTATCAAAAGTTACAGTTGTTTTAGCTTTAGTACTCCCAGTGTTTTCAGTTTTAGTATTGATGGATGTTTTAGTGTGTAGTTGTGTGTGTGTGTGTGTGTGTGTGTATCAGGTATGATCACAGGTCTTAGCAAGGCGAGTGCACTGATCCTTACCACACCACATGAAAGAGCGAACACCCGCACTTTATCATCACTAACACAGAGGTCCCTCCTGAGCAAACATCACACACACACACACACACACACACACACACACACAAGAAGCTTATAGATTGCCGCAGCCTACATAAACTAATGTGTGGTGGTGTGTTGCTGATGCAGGAGTCGCAGCTACAGAAAGCTACACTGGGGGGTTGTCCCGGGGGCCCGAGCTTTAACGGCCACCAAAAAAAATGTCCTTTAAAAAAACTCTGGAAGAAAAAACTGCTCGGATTTTACAGAAGAAGAAAACGTTGTGATCTGGACTCCGAACCAGGAGGACAGTTATTGAGACCTATAACTAGTCTTTGTTTTGGAAATGTTAGCATGCTTAGCTAAACAATATCTCGTTTTATTAGTTTGTTGTGAATTTATAGAGAAACGAACTAGTATATTAGATAGAATTATTCTGTAATTTGGGTAGTATATGAAGATTTATAGGGCTGTGTACAAGTATCAATACAGCTAACTATTGCGGTATCTTTTACCTCTAGTATCTTTTCATATTTTAATACTGTAGTTTTCATATATATATACGGACATAGACGGTCATGATCATAGAAGCAAACATGGCAGAAAAAGTAAGGGTGCCCCTGACTTTGTATTGCAATATATCCTTTTATAGTGTATTGTGGTCTATTGTATCGTTATATAGTGTAATGTGATCTATTGTACTGTTATATAGTGTATTGTGATCTATTTGATTGATATATATTGTATTGTGATCTATTTTATTATTATATAGTGCATTTTGATTTATTGTATGGTTATATAGTCTATTGTGATCTATTGTATGGTTATATAATGTATTGTAATGTATTGTATTGTTATATAGTGTATTGTGATCTATTATTTAGATATATATTGTATTTTGATATATTGTATGGTTATATAGTGCATTGTGATCTACTGTATGGTTATATAATGTACTGTGATGTATTGTTATATAGTGTATTGTAATATATTGTATGGTTATATAATGTATTGTGATCTATTGTATTGTTATATAGTGTATTGTGATCCATTTTGTTATTATATAGGGCATTGTGATCTGCTGTATTGTTATATAGTGTATTTTGATCTATTGTATGGTTATATAGTGCATTGTAATGTATTGTATGGTCATATAATGTATTGTGATCTATTGTATTGTTATATAGTGTATTGTGATCTATTTTATTATTATATAGTGCATTGTGATCTGTTGTATGGTTATATAATGTATTGTAATGTATCGTATCATATCATATCGTAAGGCCTGTGTTAATACACAGCACTAGCATCTTAGTCTCCTTTTAGTAGTCTAATTGATGTAGTCTTGATGCATTTAATTTAGCATTCTCAGTAGATTTAGTGTTAGTAATTATAGTAGATTTAGTTTCTTTAATTTTGTTGATCTCATTAACTTCAGGTATATAAATATATTAAAGGAAAAAAAAACAGTGAAAATACTGACACTGATCATTAAAATCACACGCCAGCATTAATATACTGACATTCAGGTCATTCTATATGCCGGAGATTAGACTGGATTTGATATGATTCTATTTTATGCACTGATAAACACTGATAATTCACCACTTAACAGAAAACTCAATGAATGCAAGAGACACCAGAATCTGAGTTCAGTGTGGGATTAGATCACAGCCAGTGCTCCCACATTAGATTCATTTAACAGAAACTCAATGGAATGCAAGAGACCACCAGAATCTGAGTTCAGTGTGGGATTAGATCACAGCCAGTGCTCCCACATTAGATTCATATCAACATCTGGAGTGATCAGATTTATGATTCATTCACACCAGATTATCATCTGCGGATCCTGTCAATCCTGTCAGACCTGTCAATCATTCCAGAGTCATATGTTGATTGGCTTGTGTGCTGTGAATGTGAAGAGTGTGTGTGTGTGTGTGTGTGTGTGTGTGTGTGTGTATTTGTGTGTTTCTGTTTGTACTTCATTGATTAGGGTTCCCATAAACATCTCATTACTACAGATGCTGACTTCATGATCCAGATGACACTCACACACCTGCTGGAACGCAACCCCAGATCAGCAGCACAGTTGCAGGATACAGAATTACTCAGACACTAAACAAGGCAACACTTGATTACACACTACATAAAACACACACTTCAATGTGCACAATACAAATATTATTACACAAATGTCACAATTAATGCACACTTAAATACACACACCCTACATTATTCCTACACATACCGCAAAGACTGCACACTCCACACACACACACACACACTGTTGGAGAGAGGAGGAAAGTTGTTGCCTCTCACCACAGTGAAGTCTCGCGCGGTGCAGTTGTGTCCGCTGAAGTTGCAGCTCTTCAACATGTCCTCCAGTTGGTGTCCGGTGCGGTTAAAGATGTCCTGCATGTCCGGCTCGGGGTACTGCAACTCGGCCGCGCGGTGACCCTCGGGGTTTTTTGGCGGGAGGCCGGTTAGATTGGCCAGGTGGTAAATGTCTGCGTCGGTGAGCGCCGAGAACCGAAAACGGTTCGTGTTGCAGATGGTCACGGCGGGAAAAAGCAGCTCGCGCGCGGCCTCCTCTCGCAGCGCTGTCACGTGCGCGCGCTGCAGGTACGACACGGCGCACTGGGACGCCTGGTACAAGAAGAGCGCAAGTGACGCCAGCAGCGCAGCGGCCCAGACCGTGCGCCTTGTGCAGCCTCTGCCGCCGCTGGCTGACACACCGAACACGTGCCTCATCCCGTGCAGAGAGCACGAGCTTGCAAAACCGGCCAGGTCCTTCGCTGGCGCGCGGCAGCTCTCCTCCAGTAGACTCGCGCGCTCTCCTCCATCCGCCCTGGTTCTCCGCGTCTCCTCCTCCGATAATTTAATCTTACACACGAGCTCCACTGGCATCACGGTCTCTGACAGAGGCTCGCGCGTCCGGCGCCTCCGGGGCTGTTCTTTTCCGTCTTTTTTTCTTTTCCGCGTGCGCGCAACAAGACTTTAACTCCAGAAAGAGAAAGAGTGAAAAAAGAGAGAAAGAGAGAGAGAGAGTAATAGATAATAAGACAGAGATATACAGACAGATAGATAGATTGAGAGACAGAGTTGTTAAGATTGATGCCCAGTTTTGGGGGTCTGTGTGTTTAAACCTCGGGATCGCAATCTCGGGTTTTGTCGCGCGCTCCGCAGTTCCTCTCTGTGATCCTTGGACTGAGAAAACAAAACCTTAACAACTCCTAAAAGAGAGAGGGGGGGTCTCTCTCTTTTCTCTCTCTCTCTCTCTCTCTCCCTCACTCTCATCAGTACCAGGTAGCGCTCGAGCATTTGGTGAAATTTCCTGCATCCTGAATCGACTTTTCTCTTTCCGATCGTTCGATCATTTTGTTGTCTATGTGAATTTACTTGCTGGTTGGCGCGCGGTATCACCTGATCATCACACAGAACGTTATACTAAAAGTCGCGTCTGTTGGTGGGGAATCGAACACATAAATAATCTTAATAACTAAAAGGGGGGATTTAATTCGAAGGGGAACCTATATTATTAAATACAGATATGAAATGAATAAAACACAGATTTGTCTTTACAGTTTCAGAGAGCCTGTCCTAAGGTGGGGGTGGGGAATATCCGGGCCCCTGATTATAAATATTCATATATTGTTTAATTTAAATAAACGTTTATCTAACAAAGACATTTTTAATATAATTTATTCATCTTCTATACCTGATTATTCCCTAATTGGTGGTCACAGGGATCTGCTGAAGTCTAAGGGTGAAAGGCAGGAGGGGGACACCCTGGACAGGTCGCCAGTCCATTACAGGGCCACACACGCACACTCACTCCTATGGGCAATTTAGAACCACCAATCAATCTAACACACGTTTTTGGACTGTGAGAGGAAACCGGAGAACCCGGAGTAAACCCACGCAAGCATGGAGAGAACATGCAAACTCCACAGGGAAAGACCCCTGCCCGGGAATCGAACCCGGGACCTTCTTGCTTTGAGGAAACAGTGCTAAACACCAAGCCACAGTGCTCTGGTAGCTCTGTGATCATCTGCATGTCTGAAGTAAAAACTGAATAGAAAAGCTTTTCTGTGTCCTTCTGTACCCTGTACCCTGCTGTACCTTTTAATCAGCGTCTCTGTTGCTATTTCATCTGTATAATCCAACAGGAAGTGTCTGACGCAGATACTCGTCTAAAAACTCTGTTCTGGATGATCCGGGTCTCTGAGAAGAATGTTTGAGTAGTGCAAAGTGCCGGCGGGATGATTTTAAAATACTGAAAGAAAAAAAACATGGAGGAGACGGCAAGGAAAAGGAAAGATTTCGAAATATAATCCAAAAATAAATTTTATTGCTAATATTCAAGCAGTTGTTTGTAAAAATAATAATAATAATGATAATAATAATAATCATAATTTAATATGAAATCCAGTCTGGGAAATCAATCCGAATCCTCTTTACTGTCAAAAAAACAATATTAATGAGGTAAAAAGAAATATAATATCACGCTAAGGTGTGAAGATGAATATAAATATAATCATATAAAAAAAAAAACCCTTCAATTTCGATTGAATTTGTAATAGACAAAATGTGCTAGTGCAAATGTTTGGTCGAACTTGGTAGCTCAGTGATTAAAGTAAAGGACTGCCGATTGATTGTTAGATTGTGGGTTCAATTCCCGGCATCAATAATCTGCCACAACTGCTCAGCTGGAAGAAAAAGATGGAGCTAAATGTAAGTGGCTCCGTATAAAAGCACCTATCAAATACTGTAAATGTATAAGATGCAGTTAAACAGTCTGAATTGTGTGTGTGTGTGTGTGTGTGTGTGTTAGTGTGCCACATATGAGACAGCTGGAGGTGGATAAGATCCATGGCTTTGAATACCATAAAGGGCTGGCGCAGTGGTGTATTGGCTTAAGGCGCCAGCACCCATATGTGCAAGTTGTTGCGCTCTGGCAACCCGGGGTCAATTTCCGGCTCAGGTCCTTTCCAGTCCCACCTCTTGCTCTATTTCCCCTCTTTCATCCTATCAATAAAGGCAAAATATATACCATAACGGCTGTACAAAAGCTGCACAGAAGTTTGGATGTGACTAAAGAAGGAAGATTAAGAGTAACATGACCAAAGAAGAATGTGATGAATTGGTGTTCCAATACCTTTGGCTGTAAAGGGTATATTAAAGCTAGAGACTATAAACTACACTAGAGGTGTTAAAACATAGCTGGAGTGGGAGAGAGAGAAAGAGAGAGAGAGAGAGAGAGAGAGAGAGAGAGAGAGAATGAGAGAGAGAAAGGGATTGTCTGGACTAACGTGCAGTAATTCGGGTCGGAATCGCCGTCGTTTTCCCGCTCGTTAACTGCTCATAAGGACGTTTATGAAGTGGAACTGCGTTTAGATTAAAGCGTCTCCTGAACCTGTTTGTTTTTTCCGTCAGGTTCCTGTTTAAACCCAGAAATTCAACCTTTTAACAAACATTAAATCAAATAACCATATTATGGCACCCACTATTCTACTCAGGATGTATTAGGTAAAAAGTGACACCAAAAAGAAAAGTAAGTTATAGAAAAAGTATCTTTAAAACTTGCTGGGATTTAAACTTGGTAAAGGAGTCGAGAACATTCTGAGATGATGTACGTGATGATTTAAATGATCGTGTGATGTTAAGGAGACCCGGAGTTTGATGTGGTGATGAAATGATTCAGAAATGTTAAGAAGACCTGGGGTCTCCTTTAAAATGTAGAAGATTAGAGAATGGAGTTGGTGAGAAGACCCAGATGCTGGGATTGGTGTTGATTAGATTAGACAGTGGGTTTAGTGGCGGATCAGACCGGATGAGGTACACAGATACTCTGACATAAACATTTTATTCAACTTTATTGAATTTTTTTTTTTTTTATGTGTTTGGGACATAAACAATAAGTTAATCCACAGTCTAGACGTACAGCCGACTGAAAGCTTTTTTATCCGAGTGCATTTTCAGATTGTGATGCTGATAATGAAATGTTTTCTGTCTGGAAAAAAAATTTCAAAGGTTTCTATATATATATATAAAGAAAACACTTTTTTTGGCTAAATAAGAAAACATAAAGGTCAAAGTCAGATTACTTTAGAAAAGAAAATTCTAATCAATATCCTTTTGTCTGACCGCTTTCTACAAGCTGGTAAATAACTTCATGCCTGGAAAAATCACAATAAACTCGATAATTAATTATTTAAAATGGCCGCTGTGAAGTGTGTATAGATTACTGTAGGTACTCTATCAGGCACTCGATCACACTTAAACGCTGTAGACTTCCCGCTTTCTTCCTCCACACGCTAACAAACCGCGCGGTCAGCTCAGGAACATGTCGGATTTATCTGACTAATGATGCAGTGTAATGAGAACCTTCTCGCGGCTACTGGTAGTGTGGAATAAAAACATACGTGGGTCATTATCAGTAAAGTGTAGTGTTATTAACGTGGAGGTCTGTGGGTCTGGATGCTGATTGGTGAGAAGTTGGTATTGATTATTTTCAGTAACAGCCGGTCTGAGAGGATTCTACAGCTCAAACACATTAAAGTTTCTGAAAGACAGAACTGGGCAACCCAACTTTTATTGATTTCATTCATCCTGTTTGTATATCACTTCCATTCATCAATCCATCCACCCATCCATCCATCCATCCATCTATTTCTGGTTCAGTAAATGGATGAATGGATGAATGGATGAATGGTTACATTGATAAATGGATGAATAGATTGATGGATGGATAAATAAATAGATGCTAAATAGATGCTTAATTGCTAAATGGATGGATAGATGGGTGGATGAATAGATAGATAGATAGATAGATAGATAGATAGATAGATAGATAGGTGAAAAACTAGATAAATAAATAGGTGGGTGAATGGATGGATAAATGGATGAAAAGACATACTGATAGATGAAAGGATGAATAGATAAATGGATGGATGAATGGACAAACTAAGCAATAAAACAACAGAGCAAATAAGTCTTCCTGTTTGTTGAGTTAGCATTTGTGTGGTTAGCGCTGCTAAAAGGAGAGCACTAGTGAAGAAACGCTGCTCCTGACAATACAGATTAGCTGAAGAATAAATCCTGAACTTCTGCTGTATCGTCCCTGCCATAATCAATCACACCTGATCAATAATCCTGTCTCCTTTCTGATAGGAAGGAGACGCGGGAAGACACCTGCTAGCCTGATTAGCATCAGGAAGCTAGCAGCTAACGACACGGCTAATGACACTTTATTGATTCATATTATATTAGGGACAAAGAAAAATAAGAGGGAGGGAAAGGGAGAGGAAGAAAAGGAAGATTAAACGGTGGAAGAACAGAAAGATAGGGAGAAGGAAGAATCGAATGGAAAAGAGGAGTAAGAAAGTAATGAGGAGGATTAGCTAAAAAAAAGATGAAGATGAGTAGGAGGAGAATGATGGGGAAGAATAAAAGAAATAAAAGTAATAAAGAATGAGGGAAAGGAAAAGGAGGAAGACGAGAAGAAAGAGGCAAAGTTTAAAACGGAGGGAGGGGAGGGGGAAGGGTTAAAGAAAGAGAGGTCCACATGCCACTAAATATTGAACACATTTTACTGTAGATTAAATTTAGCATCTTTTTACTAATGTATTTTTTTTTAAAGCGGGTCATCTTTAGGCTCAATACTAAGTGGGTTCCTCGGTCATGTCTCATGAGATGTTATAAAGGTTCGAGCACAAAGAGAAAGTTCATAAGAACCTTCATATCTAAAATTATGACCTATGCTCTCGATATCAAATGCAGAAATTATATATATAATTCCTACAAGCCCCAACAAAGCTTATAATAATCTAATCTTGGTCATGAAAGATTATATATATATATAGACACACACTGTCAGTTTACAACTAGGTTAAAGACCCATCTCTTTAACCTGGATTACACATAACACACTTAACACACACACTTTTATTATCCAAATTCAGTTAAGGATTATTAAACTGCAATAATCAGGACCACCGGAACTGGGAACACCACCCAAGAACACAAAATATATCTGTATATTGTAAGTAGAAGGACATCTACACTAACATACGTCTGTTTCTTTTCTATTTCCAGCACACCATCACCAGCAGATCCAGTCTGTATCTAGTCCAATTAGTGGATTAGAACAAAAAAATAAGCCCCAGCGGCAGTTTCCCAGTGATGATCTTGTCTTCTAGATGACCCTCAAGACAAAACCACTGAATTTGTACTGCAGGATGGAATAACCTGCTGGTTTGTCTGGTTAGAGGAGAACGTGACAGGACAGTCTGGCGTCGACTAGTGTTCCATCAATTCAGGAGACATGAGAATAACAAAGCGCTTGATGATGACGAGGAGGAGAAGGGGGACGAGAATATAACACAGGTTTTGTTCAAATTTCTGAAGCTGCGTTAACGGCGGATTTTCTGACGGCCGCCAGCGTTAATTAGATGAACAGCATGCAGAAAACGGAGTGACCTTTAGCGCCGCGGTTCCTTCACCTCCAGATTGGGACATTTAGTCATCACTGTGACCGAATTATCTTTCTGCTTCAACCTGCTGTGTGGAAAAATGGAGCCTAATTAGAACAGGAGTGGATAAAAGAGGAAATAAAGAACAGCTGAGTCAGTCATGTACAGGTTATCATTTTCGCTCTCTCATGTCTCGCTCAGCAGGAAGTCCAGCTCTGAGATGAGAAAAAGGAACGTAGAGGAACATCACATGACATGAAATGCTGAGGGCAATTTAGCCTCAATTTAGATTAAAAGTATAAAAAACAGGGATTGGCAACCTGTGTTCCTTGAGTTCCTGCCCTACCCACTGATCAGATGTGTTTAGTTAATCAGAATCTTGGAGATACCATCTTAGACGGGGGTTAAACAGGAAAACTGAATAATGGACATTTAGATCATTTTTTAAAATCTAATCAGTTTGTCTGCTTCTCACAAGATTAATTAAACAATTGACACTTTTGCAAGTCAACTCCTCCAAACCTACAGCTGCTCCGATCAAAGCAAGGAGAACAGGCAGATGCATAAACCACAAAAAATATGACAAACACACCACCACTGGGACTCGCCAGTCCTCAATATGCACCCGTACACTCGAGGTCAATGTGCTCACAGTGCACTCTGTTGCTCTCCGGTGGTCGGGCAAGAAAAATTCCCAAACAATCGTGACCAAAATCTGAGAAAAACTCAACCTTTAACCTTTCAACGTCTGCCGATTAAAATAAACGGGAATGAATCTAATGATTTGTGTGTCACCATCTTCCATGTTTCCATAGTGACCTGACTAAAAAGCATGAGCGCATCAGTGTTACCATGCAAAGGTCAATCATTTACCCAGCAGGTTCTTTACTGTACCGTTCTTTATCATTTACACTTAGAGTATTTGGCAGACATCCCTATCCAGAGCGACTTACATCTATCGCTTTTATTCATCTGAGCAATTAGGGGTTAAGGCTTTGCTCAGGGGCCCACCAGTAGTGGTGATGGGAATCGAACCCTGATTTTTCAGCTTTATCCGAATATCACATCATATACTTCTTGTGTTTTTGAAGGACATGTCTTTATACATTTAATGGAGCAGAAGTGTTAGAATCCAGGATGCCACTATTGCTCCCTGAAGGCTTAAAGACAGAACCTGGTCCTGCTGTACTGCTGTAACCCAACGGAATACTAAATACTATGCTAATGAGTACTAATGTATCAGATGTGCTGAATGAGTGCTAATGTATTGTGTCTGACCTCGTCGCTCAATAAGGTCAGCTACACAGGCCAAAAGGTACATTGTAAAAACTGGGCAAGGATGAATAAGCGCTTCATTCATATTTACGAGTAAAATTTTTTTATAAAGATGAGGACAGTAATGTGCCGCCTGACTTCGACCATGGAATCACCCGTTCCGGGTCCCCAAATAACACTGCAATTGTTTTGTTACATGTTTTTAAATAAGATAAATAAACTTATAAATAACGAATATTGTATAAAAAGAATACAATAGGATGTAGTGCAATAAACTGGTTTTATTATTAAGTATAATGTACAGCATTTACCTTGAAGATCAGACGACTCCACTTGCTAACGCGCATGTCTGACTAGCTATCGAGTGAGACACGGGATACTGGCCGGAGGTTACAGCGTTTACTGTAGAGTTCTTCTTTCTCATCTTATATTGTTTATTGGCGGTTGACAAGCCAACTTATGATGTATTACCGCCACCAACTGGACTGGAGTGTAAAGTATTGACGGGGCGGTGTCGGGTCTTTCCAATACCTTATCCATGGCCCAAAATGAGAACATCAGTTGCCATGCAGGCCTTAGCCTAATTTTTATACATTTAATAACATGTATAATGTTAAACAAGTGCAATTTGACGTCAAAAAACAATGCTGCCCCCGCCAGACCGTGCGCCTTCGCTTTCCTGAAGCTTTGTGGTGGTAGCATGAAGAGTAAAAACACTGATTAAAACTATGCCAGAAAAGAAAAGATATAAATTAGTCTTTCATGTCATCTATACAAGTACAGCACATATCCAGGCTTGTTAAGACGTTGCAGTCAAGATGCAGCGTCAGCCGTGATACAGAGCGGCCGGTGCAGGGCTTTGCTCAAGGGCCAGACAATGGCATTTCAACAGTGCTGGGAGTTGAACTCATAACCCTAAGGGCAATAAAGCAGAACCACTGAGCCACAACTGCCCACTAAAGATTATCTTGGAGAGTAAAATAGTTTTTCAAAGCCAGGAGTTAAATCTGGAATAAACTTTATACTTGGTGGAATTGAACATAATTTATTTGATTACATGGCATGGCAGCTGGTTTAATAGGCATTCTGGTACAATAGACAGTGAGGGTATGATACCTGGAGGTTATGGGGGCTAACACAGATCCGCCAACTCCTGAGAGACTACTGCTGTGCCCTGTTTCATTAGTGTATATGTGTATTTATTCAGATACTAAATAAAAATAAAAACTCTTCAAAAACTTTAAAGCGAGGTACTGCAAAAATCTAAACTCATTCATCCATTAAACATATCTGCCCCATTTCTTACAATAAAACAATCAAATTATTATTTTAATAGCTTAATAACTCTTCCTTTACTGACTTTCTTTACTATTAAATATTAGCAGAGAAAACAATTCTACTAGAGGCTCTATAGTGTGTTGGTGGGTTAAAAAGATGACAGGGTGGATGAAGGCACTGACATGGTGCACTGAAGTAGTGCCGCTGGCTTATACTGCCCTGAGGCTGGGCAGGGTTTCCCACTAAACTGACCACACCCTGATTTCACTGAATTACTGTGTGTTTCTGGGTCTGTAAGTTACACTTAAATCTTTCGTTGCTCATTGTGCTTATAGGAAAAAATATTGGTTACAGTATGAGATATCATATTTAACAATGTTAGTTAAAGTTAACTACCCGAGCACTATGCTACCATGCTACCTCAGCCACTGAACCTAAACATCCATCACACACCCGCTGTTAAACTATATGCTTAAAACCCCTGGCCTGAACAATTAAATGATTAATTTGTTTACCAGTTGATGAACCGGTTGGATGGTTGACTAACTGACTGATTAACTGACTGTTTAACTGATTGATTATTAGGTTTACTGGCTGACTGACTGTTTAGTTAATTGATTGGTTTACTGACTGACTGACTGACTGATTCGTTAGTTAGTTAGTTGACTGATTGACTGGTTGGTTGGTTAACCATACAGTACGAACACTACAAAGCAAAGTTAACTAAAAAAGGCATTTAGTCAACAATACATAAAAAGTTGTAGCTGGAGATATATATATATTTATTTATTTATTTATTTTTAAGTACACAATGCAGAATATCAGCTTGTTCTACTGCTATGCTGCAAAAGTCAGCAGTGTGTAGGGGTTGTGGTGTGTGTGTGTGGGGGGGGTGTATTGCTTGGGCTTGGTAAAAAGGTGAGAGTACTTCTGGGGAGCACAGTGTGTTCATGATGTTCACAGCCTGGGAGAAAAATCTATTTAAAGCATGATGGTCCTGCTGTAGAATCTCCTGAACCTTTCTGCAGTTGGGGGAGGAGAAACTGTGGTGACTGTGAGAGGGATAACAAAGGTCTTTAGTGATGCTGAAGGCTCTTTAAATGCTGTACTGACTGTGGAAAACATGTCATCTTTTTCTGGTTGTCACATTCTTGCCAAGCTGCTTGGTGATGGTCTTGTAGTCCATTCCAGCTTTGTGTCAGTCTACAATCTTTAGTGAAGACCACAGGTCAGGAGCTATTTCTGTTGGCTAGGTTTGCCCATGAATATGTCAGTAAATGTCAGCAGATCCATATGTGGTTCTTTAATCTATTGCCACAAAGATTTTCAAACTCTTTTCCTGTCCCTGTGCATAAATCCCCTGATCTACATGAAGACCTGTACAGAGTCCTGATTCGGACTGTTTAAACTGAACACCTTTGGGATGAATGGGAACCCTGACTGCAAACCAGGCGTCCTCACCTCAACATTAGTGTCTGATCTCACTAATACTATTAGAACCGAATGATCAAATCCACAGTCACATGACCCAATCTAGTGAAAACCTGGCAGAACGAAAAACGGGGGAGAAGTTCGAGTATAAACAACAGGAAAAAACCTGCACAGAAGAACAGGGGAGATTATAGGAGGAAGAGTGACACTAACATTTGGGATAGGATACTAAAATACACATGGTGATAATGGATAGGTGTTCTAATACTTTTGGACATATAGTGTAGTTTTATTATTTATGGCACAAGTTTTAGTAAAAAAAAATACTAAATACTATACTAGCCTTAATTTCCGATATTAAATTTAAATTGATCTTTTATTAAACCGTTAAAGTTTACTTGGTGTCCTGCTGCTTTTTTGGGGGGAACTTTTATACCGTTATTTTGGTCCACTATTTAAAATCCCATTCTCAGTTGGACGTCGGTGAAAGGCTGGTGGAAAAGGGCAGGAATATGATTACAGAATGTGGCTTGCAAATAGCACATTCAGCTCAATAGCATAAATGTCAAAGCCCCCCACCTGCACCTCCCTGTGAGAGCTGACCGCCATGGACAAGTTTAAATCCGGCACCCACTCGTTTCTCTAAGAGTTCCTCTGAAACTGAGTAAAGTGAAGGGGATTTACTCAATTCTGTTATTGTACCTGCTGTATGTAGCAGCGGCAGAGGGGACTAACGAGTATAATCTATCCATAGTGGGTTTATTATTATCGGCAACATTAGGAAGTCGTAACACAGCTGTCTGGCGGACCGAATCTTTCGAAAAAGTAGTCTGAGGTCAATAACCAATCACAGTTCAGAAAAAAATGATAAGAAAACATTGATAGGATTAAAACACTGACATTCAGAGGATGCGTAATCAGGCATGGGTAAATAAAGCTTGAGCTTCAGAATCAATAGTCAGGTGAGGTTGCTTGTTATTGAAAATATTACACCAACACAAACAACAGGTAGTCATGTAAAATGTCTCTTACTCCAGATTCTACCCGAGCTTTAAAATGTACTAACAGTAGAAGCACTGACCAGACTGGGGTGGGCTTTACTGGAAAACTATTTGTTAGTGGAGGCTCAGTGGTTAAGGTCATAGGCTCTTCTTCTGCTCCTTTTGGCTGTTTCCTTTTAGGGGTCGCCACAGCGAATCATCTGTCTCCACATAACTCGTGTCCTCGTTTATCGCACCCATATACCTCCTCTTTGGTCTTCCTCTTTGCCTTCTGCCTGGTAGCTTTATTTCTAACACCCTTCTACCAATATATTTGCTATCCCTTCTTTTTACATGTCCAGGTTAAGGTCATAGGCTTCTGATCAATTTTCAGCACCACCAACCTACCAGTGCTGGGCCCTTAACCCTTAACTGCTTAGTTGGATAAATGAGGTAAATGAAGGTCTGTTTGTGCATTGCAGAAGTTTATAAAGACACACAGAGGACCTGCAACCTTCTCTACATTATTTGGTCAAAATACTATCACAACCATAAATCTCATTTTTCTAGTACACATGTGACTGTGTGGATTCGATCATTCAGTTCCAATAGTATTAATGAGATCAGACACTAATGTTGAAGTGAGGAGGTCTGGGGTTCAGCCGTGGTTCCAGTTCATCCCAAAGTTGTTCAGTTTAAAGGGGTTGATTCCGAATCAGGACTGACTGGGTTTGCTTGTGAGGTGTCCACAAATTTTTGGCCATATCACATACATAAAAATAACTGAAAACAACACTTCCATCACATGCTCTAACGTATTTTCTTCAAAGTGACTTTTTTCCTTTTAAACTTTCAGCCCTGTCAACACAATAACTCAGCAAAGGTGAATGTGAGACTCAGAGCTCCTACTGAGTGAAGTCACTAAGGGACATAAAGCTCTGAGGTGGAGAACAGAACCGGATTTATGTAGGACCAGTCATAGTGATTCCCAGAGGAGCCTAAGATCTCTGTAACAGTCACACCTAAAAGCATATCAGATGTTTACCGCTTTTGGCAGTGACGTAACCTAATTTGGTTTAGAAAATAGAAAAATGGGTTTGACATCATCATCATCATCATCATCATCATCATTATCATTATCATCAATGAGGCGCTTCAAATAAACAATGAGATAACATGCAGCACTTTTCTAATTAGCACGGTTTGTTGCACTAATTAGCACAATTTGTTGCTTAAACTAGAATAAAGAGGTGGGACATCCTCAAAGTTTACAGCCAATCAGAGCTGTCGTATGATTTCCCTAAACATTTTTAGGTACATGGTTATGGCACTTTTAAGAGTTTGAGACAAATGATGGTTCAGTGCTGGCACAAGCAGTTAAATCTTTGGGTTGTTCTCACCACTGTCAGACTGCCGCTGTGGGGCCCTTGAGCAAGGCCCTTGGCTCACTATCCACACTAAAGGTACTGTATCATAACAAACCTGTGTTCTAATTCCAACTTCCCAAGCTGGGATATGGCACTTACCACTTACATATATCCATTTTCTAATCCATTTGAGCAGTTGAGGGTTAAGGGCCTTGCTCAGGGGCCCAGCAGTTGCAGCTTGTTGGTCCCAGGAATTGAACTCATCAGATTCTGTTCAGCAGTCCAATTTATTCTGTCTTTATAACTTTAAAGTTTCCCAGAGTCAAACACATTGTATTCTTTCTGGATTATTTATTCAGCACTTTCTGATTTAGCTTTGCTGTGTTGGGTGTTAGGAGACCTTGAGACTGTGCACATCATCATGTCCGTCTGCAGGACTGGAGTGTAGAAGAACTGCCCCAATCCATCCTTCTTTATTTGTTGCCCCAAATATCGACAGTAGGTAAAAGATTCATGTGCTCACAGCCCTCACCTAGAGCATAAAGTTGTCCTGTATTTCAGAGAAGATTGCTTACAGCCTGAAGTGTGTTTTTTTGTGTGTGTGTGTGTGTGTGTGCACATTTTAGGTAAATGATTATGGCACCTTACATTTATATCTTTTGGCAGACACTCTTACCCAGAGGGACTTACATTTACTTGCTTCATCCATATGAGCATGTGAGGGTTAAGGGCATTGCTATGGGGCCCACAAGTGGCAGTTTGGTAGTCCTGAGAAATGATCCATGATTTTTTGATTAGGAATGCGACACCTTAATCACTGAGCTACCCCATCTCTTACTGCCACCATTACCCAACACCATTTGCCTAAGAATCTTTAGGAGTAGTGGGGTAGTGATATCTTGAACGGTTATTGATCTGGGTTGTTGAACTGGAATATTTGTGTTTAGGCCCCACTGATACCAAACTACCACTGTGGGGCCGTTAAGCAATCCTCTTGGCATGATATCTGTTATTGGAGTTCTTTCTCTCTTTCTTGGTTACAGTGAAGAAATAATGAAATAATACAACATGCTGATGGGGTGCTTATAGCTACTGTGGTTTAATCATGACAAGGCGTGACTGAAAGTACAGGATGTACTAATTATGTTATACAGTTTAAACCCCTGTAGACCTCCGGATGTTTTATCATCTCCATCACCAGAAGATGCGGTGAAAAAATCTGGGTTGAATTATATCTGTATGCAAAACACATCCTGAAAACAACTTATGAATAAATTCCCAAGGTGCATCTGACACGAAACGACAACACCAAACTATCACTTACACATTACTCAAGCAAATCTGTTTATAAATCTGATTTTCCAAACACACAAAAAGTGCTGTGTCTCAGTAGAACAAGACGTCCAGGGAAGAATTTCCATTAGCGAAGTCCCTAATTAGTTCCAGCTCTATATCTGAAGCAGGACTGAACGTCTTCCCGCTGGGCTGCGATCACTATCACACACACACACACTCCTGCGATGCTTTCTGGATTTGAATGAAGCTCTGATTTGTAGCAGGATCCAATCAGCATCTATAGAATGGAGCAGAGACGAGACTGGATTCACTGAGGGGCTGAGTTGACAATTTACATTGTTTTGACAAGAAAAGCTTGACAGGTGATGTGGCAGATTCTGGTAGACCCACAAATCAAACTTAGAAAGCTTACTAACAATTGTTAGGACCCATCATTTACATTTACATTTACATTTGGAGCATTTAGCAGACGCTCTTGTCCAGAGCGACGTACAAGAAGTGCTTTAAGTTACATCAAAAACATCTCAATGCTGATAATAGATCACAAAAAAGGTGCAACAACAAAAAACCTGTTGAATAGAGTAAGGGTGTGTTTTTTTTTTTTTTTTGTTTTTTTTTTAGATGTCAAGAGCAAGGTATTTTAGAAAAAGATGGGTTTTGTAAGACAACATGTGTATACATTGGAGGTCTTCTAAGGGTCACGTCTTACAACACAGTGGGTGAAAATGTAATTTGCTGATTGGTCAGTTTGAATGTTCCTAGTCACATGGTCAAGGAAGAAATAAAAGAAGGTTTTAACAAGTGCTCTGGATCTCTTTTTGCTCTGACTCTCCTCTTTCTTGCTCTCTCTCTCTCTCTCTCTCTCTCTCTCACTTTATCCCCTTCTTTTTCTCTCTATCTCTCCCTCTTTTTATTTCCCAGGTAACATTTTACAAACATGCTGGGTACAATTTTCTGTCCATATTTTACTATTCTTCATCCATCTATTCTTTATCTATCACACTATTTCATCTTGTGTGACTATAACATAAATTTACATTAAACCATTTTGAGTATAAATTATGTGCTAACTAGTCTTGCTACCTGTTGCAATACAATCTAGTCACTCAACAGCAACCCTCTCCCATATGTTTATCTATTCCAATTCTGTTTTTGTCTGTCGTAGGTTTAAGTGGCAGTTGGTGGTATAGACAAGAAATGTACAGTATTATACCATTGTGCTGATAAAGTTTTTCCAGTTTTCAACAATCTTACAGCCTGAACCTGCAGGTCAGGGGTACCAAACTCGGTCTTGAAGGGCCGGGGCCCTGCAAAGTTTAGCTCCAACTTGCCTCAACACGCCTACCTGTAAGTTATATGGGTACCTAGCAAGATCTTGATTAGTCAGTTCAGATGTGTTTGATTAGGATTCGAGCTAAACTCTGCCCTCCAGGACCGAGTTTGGACATCTTGCTGTAGGTAAACTACCCTTACAGATGGTGCCGAAACCCGGGATCCCTTGCAGTGAGTTTTTTTAATTTGGTTAAAATTTGGTTAGGATAGTTGATCTTGTGAATAGATTAAATTTGGCCATCTGACCACAGAGTGGACAAGTATGATTTCATTCTCCATTTTACATAATAAAAAAATTTGAAGGTTGTAAGTAGCTTCAAAAGTCCCATTATTGTGCAACATCCTGACAACATTCAGATTATCTCATCAGAGATGAAAGGGAAAATTTCTAATGAAAGTGATGTATTGCTTCACAGATCAAAAAGGCCGAGTTTACCTTGTGCAAACTCAGGAAAGGAAATATTGATACTAGATGTTCAAATGCTGAAATGTTCAAACAGTGGAACCTAATTAGCAAACATCAAAAGACGTATGATGAAATAATTGAGGCTTTCAACTTCATAAGCTGTACTTGGCTACGTGATTTGATGACCCATTTATCTTCATGTGAGGATGCCAAATGTGAAGAATTACATTAAAAAAATGTAGAAGACTAAATGTCCGAGGCAAGGATTCAGGATCTTCAATCACAGTTAGATAAATTACTAGCTGAAGTTAGCCATGAAAAGTATAAAAATCATACTGTCCATTGCATATCTCAAGGCTAAGTTAAATGCATGGTCACTGTGTAGGGGTAGACCACCACCTTAATTTTTGTCTGCTTCTTAAGAGCAAAGATCATTGGTTTACAGGTAACAAGTCATCCTCACCTAAAACTCTTAGTGAGATAACTGCATTGTTTATGCAAGGCAATAAGTTTAATGTGGAAACATCCAAATTGCAATGACCCTTCTTGTATTTTTCAGTTTGTAATTGTGCTGAACACATTGTGCACATAGAACACACAGTATAGCACAACGAAAGGCCCTGCCCCCTTCCATGCCCGGGAATCTATCCTGGGACCTTCGTGGCTATCTTCGTGGCTTCGTTCACTATGCCTACTAGCAGTTGAGTTGCTGTGAGGAAACAGTGCTAACCACTAAGCCACCTTGCTGTCGTAATTGAAATTATTCAATAAAATTGTAACATATAAATTGGAGTCAGCTTGAATTGTTCGCAGAGCCAAATAAATTTAAACAACATTTTAATGATCGGGCATTAAAAGTTTAGCAAATCCTGGACACCATAAACATGGTGGAAAACCTTTAGGACAATGCTGTATTAAGTGCAATCTAAAGTTTTTCTGCTTCAGTGGTTTTATGGTTACAGAAACTCGTTTCATTAATGTTTTGCACATTTATGGCTTATGGATTGATTTATTGTCATGGTTTTTGGTGTAACCGGAATATCACCAGCAAAGGAAGTGTCATTTGGAGACTGTGTGGTTGCTGTAAAGTGCAGTTTGAAGCATGGTTTGCTGTTATTTATGGGAAGTTAACTGCGCTAATAAAAACTGTAACAGCGATATCATGAATCAGTTTGTGCTGTAACTATGGAAGAACGGTCCTGCAATCTCTTCTGTGTCTAGAATGCGTCAGATGCTCTGTGGGCGAGATACTGCCGCATCAGCTCTTTATTTAAGTTCTCTACAGGGAGCTGAAAGTTCAGTCTTTCTTCTTATAGGACTGTTTAACGATGGTAAAGCACCCATCCGGCCACGGAGGCTTCAGCCAAGAGTTTTATAGCTATAAAAACTTGCTGGGGATTCTGTTAAAACATGCATTAGGTTCTTCCTTTAGGTGCTTTACACATTTTGAAATGAAAAGCTAAAGTTTTTTCTTACTGCTATTCAATTGAAAAATGTCTTGTGACATCAGTGGGCGGAGCTTCTACCAACATAAGGAACTCATTAGTGATTGACAGAGGAGATCAACGCTCTTCTCACTATCAGGACCACCAGCAAATAACTAGAAAGTATCATCATATAAAAAACCTGTTGATGAGGAATAAGTGGGAAAATGGCAACCACAGAGTTTAACTGATTCACCCAGGAATCGAATAACAAGTAAAAGAAAACTTGAAAAATAATACAGATTTAAAGAGAGAGAGAGAGAGAGAGAGAGAGAGAGAGAGAGAGAGAGAAGATGAAATAGCAAGCAAGTCTGGTCAAATGTTGGTGACGTAGCAGGTTCTGATCCCTGCCAGTACAAAAGCCATCTGGTTCAGAACAAATTAACAAACTTGGCCTCCAGCTTTAGCACCAGCCTGGCATCGATCCCAGTGGAAATGTGGTATCCTGCAGCAGCGGAAGAAAAAAAAAAGAACAGAACCAAAACCTCAGTGAATTTCAAGCAGCAGGAAATAACAGAGCTTTAGGTTGTACTTAGCTGATGACACACACTGATACTCAATGTTTATTCTAAAATCATGGCATATGAACACAGCCACCAGCAGCAACACTGCATAATCCATTACACTGAGCTAAGAGATACCAGAGAATTAATTCCACATCTGGAGAATCAAAGACACCAACAAAGAACAGGACTGAAACATTCAAACATTCTCCTGGAGACTATTCTGTTCACCACCTTCTCCTGACCAAAAGCTCTTTCATTGGTGGTGGTCAGGAGGATATCTCAATGGTTCTTATCTCTGATTCGGGTTTTTCAGCAGGATTCCAGACTTCGGTTTGATTCCTGTTTTGTTTGTTGTTGCTGAGGTAAGAAAAATATAATGTTTGCTTCAAGTTAAACTTTAATGCCAGGGTGCAAAATGTGAAGGCCTGTGTGAAAGTAGTAAAGTAGTAAATGTAGTCCTCCAAAGCTGCTTTCTAGGGTCAAAAGGGCATCTTCCTTTCTATTGGAGTTATGGAGTAATGGACAATTGTGTAAATGTCCATCCATTGTCTATACCTGCTTATTCCTTATCAGGGTCATGGGGATCTGCTGAAGTCTATCCCAGCTGTTATTGGGTGAAAGGCATGGGTTACCCTGGACAGATCACCAGTCCATCACAGGACCACACACTCACACACACTTACACTAAGTTTTATGGCCAATTGAAAATCACCCTATCACCCATCAACCTATCATCTATAGGGAGACTGTGGGAGAAAACCGAGTACCCAGATATACCATTTATTTTGTGGATAAATATTTCTTCTTTCTAAAGTAATAAATAGGTGACTTTTTTCTGAACTCTTGTATGTCTCAGTGATTTCTTTCCATTGTGCTGAAATGAGACAGCTGCAGCAGAACTCCTTATCTTATGGACTACAAAACTAGATTCTAGTTTTGGCGGCTCAAACGGGATTTCTAGGTGGAGGTGAGGTCATTTTATTTTTCCTTCTCTGTCCGACATGTGGAAATCTCAGTTATTTCATTTTGACAGTCTGTTTATTCCCACAGCCAACATCTCCAACATCTAATAGGTTTGGAGTCTAATATAACAGCAAAGGAGGAACAGGTCCATGTTTATGTCCATTGGTTTGGAAATGAATCCACATACGTTTGGTAATAAAGTGTATATTTAACAGCTCTTAACTTCATTAAAAGGTTCTTTCTTTAAACTCTAAATCTGTTCCAGCTGAAGTTCTATTGCCATCGAACTAGTTTAATTCGATCCAGCTCATTTCTCACTCAATATCTGCATGTAAAAGCTATTAGCTTGTTTAATTTGAAACCCGATCCTCCCAATGATTTAATTTCCCCCAAACTCACCATCAGGAAGCTCGAATACAGAATTCTGAGCTAGACAGATATAGGATTATCATCATCTTTATTATCATCATCATCATCATCATGTTACTGTGAGTTTGTTAGGTCTCCATGGCTCTATGCAGCGTGGCGTTCCTGCTTTCTCCTCTTTATGTGTGACCCTGAAGCTGTTTAGAAGTCGAGAGGGGATTCCATTAACTCTGATGGCACGCTAATAGTGTTTAATGAGCTGTGTTTTGATGTGATGATGTCGTCGGGGCTCGTCTGTACGGCAGGGTGATGTGACACGGCCCGTCTGCGCTGCTCGAAGTGTGTGTATGTGTGAGACACCGAATGTTCCTGTCATGTTTAATGGAAGCGATTTTGCTTTGAAAGCAGATCTCCGAGCTGCACAGGACACACGCGCACACACACACACGACACACACACTTTATCAGCACAGGAAATCACTTGCAATGACTTTTTTTTCTGATCTGAAGGTCAAACTTCACTGGAGCAGAAAAAAAAACAGTCAGAACCTTTAGGTTTAACAGGAGGTTCAGGAAGCATCCACGCAGACACGCCGACACAGCGACATGAGCCGGTCTATTTTCTAGAAATATTTTCCACTTAAAGAACAGCAGAACTGCTAAAACGAGAGAAAAACAAATAAATTACAGCACGATTTATTTTTTTCACTTTATTCCTTTGTTGTTTATTTGTTTATTTAATTATTTACTTCTTTATACTTTAATTGATTTATTTATTTTAGATGTGTGCGGTAGTGAATATAAAGCGGCGAGACTTTAACTTTAACCAAGTCGGTTGATTTGTCAGTATAAGTCGAGTAAAACTCAATAACATTTTATTAGTCAGTAAACCATAAACAGTAAACTATAAGCAGACAAAGCTTTTTATCTAGTATTTAAAATAGTTATACCCGAACTTACATTACTGGTGTTTCGGTGGTCACCCTTATCCAGAGACCTATCATTTCCTTTAAACCCCTTTAAACTGAACACCTTTGGGATGAACTGGAACCCCGACCGAACCCCAGACCTCCTCACCTCAACATTAGTGTCTGATCTCATTAATACTATTGGAACTGAATGACCAAATCCAAACAGTCACATGACCCAATTCAGTGGAAAAACCTGCGCAGAAGAACAGAGAGAAGAGAATTCTAGAAGAAAGAGCAAGACAGGTTGTATATAGAGACAATTATAATTAACGATTGTTAAATGAATAAATTAATTTCACAGGCTAGAACTTTCTATTAACGAGCGGTTTAATTACAAACGATCAGTGGATTAATATAAAACTCTTCATCCAGTAATTAAGAGATTTTTACTAATTATCAATGTGTGAGGTTCAGACTGACCTTCTGTAAAGTTCTCACTTAGAGATGTAGATGGCGCTGTAATAAGAAGAATTATGACCTGCGTTTCCTCCTGCACCGGTTTGTCCTCATGGACCTGATTATTTGCTCCATTATTCTGCCGTTGTTAATATTTCACCCAGCAGGTTCTTGATGTTTCTCCTGCAGCTTTTTCCCTTCTGATGATAAACTGACAACAACTTCAGATGGAAATGTGTTTATACAGCACCTTTAATTGCTACACATGCGTCATGTTGATCTCACCACCCGTGGCTCCTCGTCAATATTTCATGCATCGTGTTAATAAATGATGTAAACAACCGCTGATGGGGTTTTTAAGTAGGCTCACCTTTGAAGCTTCTTGTCTAACTGGGGCAGTGTTTCTTTACTTCTCACCTCATATCTTTTTTATCGGTGTTGTTTTGCCAAAATTTCCATTGCCTCTGGTGGAGTCTTAGCACATTACCCTGCACAGAGTCGGTACCATAAGAATATACCCAGTAGGGTAACACTGTCGGGCTGCAGTAATAATTCACCCTGCCCTCTAGGGTATCTTCTTTCCACACTGTCTTTTTGCATACATGCCTTAAATATTTTCCATCTTTATTAAGTATAATGTACAGTACTTACCTTGGAGATCAGACGACTCCACTTGCTAACGCGCATGTCTGACTAGCTATCAAGTGAGACACAGGATGCTGGGCGGATCTTACGGCGTTCAGTGTGGCGTTCTTCTTCTTCTTCTTGTGTCATTTATTGGCGGCTGAGAAGACAACTTATGGTGTATTACCGCCATGAACTGGACTGGAGAGTGAAGCGTTGACGGGACGGGAGAAAGAAAAGAAAAACACTGTAGCATTCGCTATACCAACTAGCAGTTGGGTGTCTAAAGCGGGCTCGTAATGCAAAGTTTAGCTCGCAACTCAAAGCAAAATATCAGCCAAGGGACGGCTTGTATCTCGAAAAACTAGTTGGGACACTCGTAAGTCAAGGTACGGCGGTATCCTTATATCACAGCCCATCTCTAGAGATATTTTTCCATTTCCTTTTGTTCCTTCCCATCACTCCTTGTCAATAAACTTCCACCTCAAAGTAACTTACTCAGCCACCTTCTTACAATAAACCAATTTACCTGGGTAGATTTTCTTTTGTACCTCCTCTCCACACCCCATCCCTCCGGGTACTTTGTAAATACCTTGTCGCCCCTCCTACTGTTGAGTACTTTCTAACCTTCTAACCTTTTTTTTTGTTTTATAATAAATTGTGGCATAAATTGTACTTGGTGTCAAAGCAGTGCAAATAAACTGTAGAACTTATCATGTGTGTGTGTATGTGTGTGTGTATGTGTGTGTGGTTGGTTTCTGTTGTTGCCTAACCACATTTTACTTGGACTCTGCTGGTAATGATACACACTCACACTGTTGTGGATTTTTTTTTTTACCCATAATTCTACCTGATAGCGGCTAATGGTTCTGAGAGTCTCCATTACCAACTGGCAGCTGACATCATTCCAGTTACCATGGAAACGAGACCCCGTCCAAACGCATCGGCTACGCAGGATTACTCCTCCATGGGCTGTGGAGTGGAGGTGCTTCAGTTCCAACAGTAAACACTGCTGGGTTCATCAGAAGTTATCACAGGATGTGTGTTTCTAAGAGGAAGAGGAAGAGGAAGAGGAAAATCACATCTGACAAGGCGAAGATGAAAGAAATGGAGTGAAGAAAAGAGGCATGAAACTAAGGAGAAGGAAGAAATGAATAAATGACACGGGGATTAGACTCTATACTGCTGCTTTTTTTATGCCTTACAATTCAAGTGTCCAAACTTTGGGCAGACAGGGCAGCGGGGCAAAAGGGCAGTAAAGCTTAGAAATGATGATGAATCACTTATCAGAAGATGAAGGACCACCGTTCTAAAGAAGGATGTCTGCCAAATGTGGTCAATGTAAGAATGATGCGAAAAAAGGGGTAAATAAAACTTTTGGGGTAAATAAGATTTGCATGGACCTTGGGTTAGTGGACCTGTGTATAAATTTAGGTTCAGGAGGTAACGCTGAAATTCAAGAATAAAAAACATAAGGCAAACATCTAAAGACAAATTTTAGCAACATTTTATAATAAAGAAGCTCTTTAGTGTGTGAGAATGAAACATCAGGTGATCATGTAACCTGTTGCTGCTCCACATCTGCTCCACATGACCCAAACTTAGGTGCATTATGGGAAAATCACACCTGCTCTTTCTTTCCTATTCGGCAAATGTGGACATTCATTAATATAAACTAATAGATACTAAATATATTTACTGATTAATGCTTTTCTTTTCTTTACTCTTCTCTTCTCTTTTCTTCTGTACTCTCTTCTCTCTTCTCTTTTCTTCTCTCTTCTTCTCTTTTCTTCTGTACTCTTCTTCTCTCTTCTTCTCTTTTCTTCTGAACTCTTCTTCTCTATTCTACTCTCTTCTTCTCTTTTCTTCTGTACTCTTCTTTCTCTCTTCGTCTCATTTTTCTTTCTCTTCTTTTCTTCTCTCTCTTCTCTCTCTCTTTTCTTCTGTACTCTTCTTCTCTATTCTTCTCTCTTCTTCTCTTTTCTTCTGAACTCTTCTTCTCTATTCTACTCTCTTCTTCTCCATTCTGCTCTTTCGTTCTGTACCCTTTTTCTCTATTCTTCTCTTTTCTTCTGTACTCTTCTTCTCTATTCTTCTCTTTTCTTTTGTACTCTTTTTCTCTATTCCCTCTTTTCTTCTGTACTCTTTATCTTTATTCTTCTCTTTTCTTCTATACTCTTCTTCTCTATTCTTCTCCTCTCTAATTTTTCTCCATTCTTATCTTTTCTTTTGTACTCTTCTTCTCCATTCTGCTCTTTCGTTCTGTTACCTTTTTTTCTTTCTCCATTCTTATCTTTTCTTTTATACTCTTCCATTCTCTACTCTTCTTTTTTTGTATTCTTTTTTTTCTACTCTTATCTGTTCTTCTCTTCTCCTCTTCTCTGTGTGTTTCTGTGGATATGACTCACATCTCTCTGTGTGTGGATCTCAGGGATGTTTCGAATTGATTAATTTGCTCCTGGAACATCATTTGTTTTTTTTCCTTTTTCTTCTTCTCTTATTTTTTAGTCTCTTTTCTTTATCACCTTCTCTTCTCTTCTCTTCTCTTCTCTTCTCTTCTCTTCTCTTCTCTTTCTATCTTTTTTCTTCTGTATTCTTTTTCTCTCTTCTCTACCCTATTCTTCTCTTCTTTATTCCCTTCTCTATCTTTTTCCTCTACTCTACTCTTCTCTTCTCTATTCTTCTCTTCTGTACTATAATCTTCTCTTCTCTTTTCTCTGTGGTTATGGATCATGTCTCTCAGTGTGTGGATCTCAGGGATGTTTTAAGTTTATTCATTTGCTTCTGGAACACTGAGGTGTTATATAACGGGGGCAGATGTTTATGCTTAGACTCTCCATCACTTTCCACTGAAGGAACTCAGTAAGCAGTTTGGACGCAGAGACGCACATTTCTCATGTTAATTAACTCGACTGCAGATGTGTTCATGTTCTATAGAAACACCGAGCCAGCAGTTTAGGAGCTCCAGTGCAGATGTAGGTCAATATGGAGGTGTGTTATTACTAACTGCTTAGAGATCCTCGAAAAAAAGATTTTATTAAAGATTTTTTTATTAATTACAATACAGTGGAATTTGTATGCAGGTTTTTTGGCTAAAGAAATAATATTAGGAATACATTTTAAGATACTGTTACAGTTTAATTGAGATGAGATCTTCCAGCTTCTGATCGGCTGAATACACCTGATTCGGGTACTCAGCAGTGGCTAGGACAGGGATTGTAGGTCGCCACTTCTGCACGATACAAATCTTTTAAAATCCATTTCATGAGTTTTTTTCCTGCTCTACGTCTTGTGTGTCATTTAATTTATGATCTCTATCCAGAGTTCTCTGAAGCTGCTTCCTGTTCATTGTTTAAAGCTTTATGCACACAATAATAGGATAAAATCGAGTGGAACTGAAGTAATAAAAAGCTTGTTTCGGTGTCTGAGTGCAGCTGAAAGAGAAAAGACGTGAGAAAGTACTGCACAAATGAGTGCTGGTGTTTTAATTAACTTGAAGTTAAAGTAGCGTGAAATTAAAACTAATTATTGTAAAGTAAATATGACTAATTAGGAGACGGGGCCCAAGTTCAATATTTTACATGCATTAAATATTTAAGAGCATGACTGGGTTAATGAGGTTTTTTTTAGCCAGGAATTGCATTTATTTTGCACACTTCAATCTACACACCCACAGTGGACTGACAATAATGTTTATGTGGATTAGGACATGCTTAGAGTGGACTAATGATAGTGTTTATGTGGATTGGGACACGCCCACAGTGGACTGCAGATCATGTTTATGTGGATTGGGACACGCCCACAGTGAACTAATGGACTGGGACACGCCCACAGTGAACTAATGATAGATGTGGTTCCACAGTATGTGGATTGTGGACACATTGGAAGGGACTGACACACCCACAAGTTGGAATGATGATAGGAGTTTAGATTGGACACACCCCACAGTGGACTGATAATAGAGTTTATGTGGATTGGAACACACCCACAGTGGACTGATGATAGAGTTTATGTGGATTGGAACACACCCAGTGGACACACCCAGTGGACAGTGGACTGATGATAGAGTTTATGTGGATTGGAACACACCCACAGTGGACTGATGATAGAGTTTATGTGGATTGGAACACACCCACAGTGGACCACTGTGATTGAACACACCCACAGTGGACTGATTATAGATTTATGGTGGATTGGGGACTGAACCACCCACAGTGATAGTTAGTGGATTGGAACACACCCACAGTGGACTGATGATAGAGTTTATGTGGATTGAAACACACCCATGTTGATGTTGGTGATGTTGTTAATCCTGATGTTGGAGATGTTGGTGTTGATGTTAAAGCTGATGTTGGTGCTGATGTCGATACTGATGTTGGGGCTGATGTTAATCCTGATGTTAGTGATGGTGCTAATAGAGATTTAATCCCTTTAGGTTTTCTCACAGTGGACTGAAGGCCTATTTTTTCCCTATTTTTTGTGTTGCTTCCACCAGCATGTGTTTGATGATAAAATGAAATCCACTTTGTTCCTTTTTAAGGATAAGTGCAGCATCTCTGAAGACAGACGGAGATAAACATCCTCTCCTCTGTGTAATAAAACTCTGTTGTGTATGTTTAGCCCGTTGTCGTCACTCGGTTTCTCGTAGTTATTCAATTTATCTTCAGAGAGTCT
The DNA here is from genome assembly GCA_005784505.1 of Bagarius yarrelli. NCBI lineage: Eukaryota > Metazoa > Chordata > Actinopteri > Siluriformes > Sisoridae > Bagarius > Bagarius yarrelli. The sequence goes on along the minus strand of VCAZ01000094.1, from coordinate 1,765,029 downwards.
GATTTCTGGGATTAGATCTCCTCTGTAGCATCTGTGCTGTATATTAAAGCAGCAGGCAGTTTCTCAGATAATAAGTGCAGCAATTCCACTCTGTCTATCCATATTCATATCAACTCCTCCACTTGTGTAAGCTGTCAATCAAAGAAACAGGCAGACATTGATTAGATTTAAAATGCAAAGCAGTGTGTGGGTGTGTGTGGGTGTGTGTTGTATGTGTGTAACCTTTTAAGTTGACTTTGTTTTATTAAATTTGTCTAACACAAGTTTTCCTAAACTGTCAATTAAATCTCAGCTCATAATCCAATTAATCACTTCAGATGCAAATTTCTGTGTGTGTGTGTGTGTGTGTGTGTGTGTGTGCAATGTTGGCCAAGCTATTTGAAAAAAGGTAAGCTACGCTATCAGTTACTCTACGTTAAATGAAGCTTTACCACCCCCCCAGGCAAAAAACGAGTAGCAAGCTAAGCTACAGCTACATGATAAAAGTAGTTCACTACATCCAAGCGATTGTTTACATTTTTATTTTATTTTATTTTTATTTTTCAGAGTTTCTCATTATAACGTAGAAACATTTTAAATTCTGTGTGATTTCAGTCCGACAAACGAGAGTCAAACGAGAAAAGCATTCGGTAACTCACATCTGAGTTGTAAAAGACAGGTGATGTGATGTTCATGTCCATCACAGGACTGAGATTGACTTTAACTTTAATCTGTTTTTTAGAATCAGAACAGAAAGAATTTGGAGGAGACGGGATGTAAGAACTCGGCAAGTTGTTTGAAATTCAGCGCTTTTTCTTGGTGTCAATCAAATCAGAAGAAACTAGTAGCTAATTAGTTGAGTAGTTTTTCCGTTGGATACTTTTTTACGTACTTTTACACTTATTTATAGAAATATTTATTTATAGAAATACTTGTATAAATATGTGTCCTTTCTTTCTTTCTTTCTTTCTTTCTCTTTCCTTCCTTCCATCCTTGAAGGTGCCATCTTGGGTTTCTAACACATCAACAAAATATTCTAAACCCACTAAAGAATTAAAGAGAATTCATTTAAACATTTATGGGTTTTTTTTTGGGGGGGGTGAAATGACAGTGGGGCTAAAGCACACACACACACACACACACACACACACGGTTTTCAATGAAACAGTATTCTTTCTTCCGGCTCCTCTGAAATCATTCGCTTTTTACTGCGTTTTTTTGTCTGTGCCTATAAATAAATATTCTGTAAAGTGTTTTTTCAGCTGGATTAATAAAGTTAATGGCTCCTGTAACTGAGAGACGCAGTCTGCTGCTGGAGACACAAATAAAAAAAGAAAGCGCCAGGACGCAGCGCCCCCACTGGCCACCGCCGTATAAACACTACTCAGTGTGAACTATTCATTTAACAGGCATAATGTAAACTTATAATAGTTCACAAAGTAAAAGAAAATAAGTACAGCACCGCCGGTGTGACGAAAATTTACTTAAAGGGGCACTTCAGTGCTGGGAATTGAACCCACACACACACCCAATCAGGTTGGACAGATATACTGGTTATATTTATAGAGAGTAAGTCTGGATGTTCTGTGGTGGTAAAAACACTAAATGATGATCCTGTCCAAACAAATCTGACAAGACTGAGGCAGTGATGCCCCTAGAAATGATAAAAGAGGCAGCCAGAGGAGGCAGCAGCAAATCCTGGGGTGGCACAATGCTGTTTCTGAAGAAGGTAACAATGGCATTATAATTAGCAATCAATTACCCTTAGTAAAACTAATTATACATGAGCACTTATCATCAGGAAGTGTTAGCTCAGTGGGTAATGTCTTGGACTGCTCATCAGATGGGCCCCTCGGCAAGGCCCTTAACCTTTAACTGTAAAATAAATGAAAGTGACTCTGGATACGAATGTTTGCTGAACGCTGTCAATTCTAAACGTTTATCCAGGAAGTGGGAGATGAGTTGAGTGGATTATGGGGTGAAGAGGATGGAGAGTGTGATGCAGCACTCGTGTGTAAGAACAGTGATTATGACAGAAGTGTGTGATGTGTTATGTGCCGGTGGTGATGTTTGAATTGCTCCTGAAATTACAGTCATTTCATCAAGTGCTGTTTATCTGCTCTCAGACACAGACGAGTGGAGGGACAGATCAGAAAGATGGTTTTGGCGTTTATCTCACATGGTCCCACCTTCCTCTGTCTTTCTCTCTCTCTCTCTCTCTCTCTCTCCCTCTCTCCCTCTCTTTCTCTCTCCCTTTCGGTGCCTCTCTTTCAGCCTCTCTCTCCCTTTCGCTCTCTCTCTCTCTCTCTCTTTCTCTTTCTCTTCTCTCTCTCTCTCTCTTTCTCTCTCTTTCTCTTTCTCTCTCTTTCTCTAAACCGGAGTTCTGGGGGTCACTGTGTTTTAGGGTTTTGTACTTTTGATACCTTATTAATTATTACGATCAAATTTGTCTCTGCTTTTAAAAATGGACAATTAAACATTTAGTCCAGGTGTCAGGGAAATAACCCCTCTCTCTCTCTCTCTCTCTCTCTCTCTCTCTTTCTCTTATTCTATCTTTTCAATGTAAATATCAGCCCAAATCTACCGTTGTCCATGTGCTCTTAGTAACAGTGCAACACAGATGTTCCAGATGTTTAAAGAAGGTTTCCAAGTGCAGATCACACCTGCTGAAAGAATCCTTCCTTCCTTCCTTCCTTCCCTCTCTTTCTCCCTCACCGGTTGGATTTCTAACATATCAACCTAAACCTAGTAAATACAAGAAATGCGATTATACGTGGTTGTGTAATGTTGTAGTGTATTTCATTATTTACTGATATATATATATATATATATACTTTATATATATGACATATATATTACATATATATATAAACTTTATCGATTAAAGTAAATCAATATATTTTGCCTGTAAACGCTGTTGTTGACTTATAATAACCACAATTATATCAGTGGATCTGACGTTACAAAACCCAAATCCGATAATAAAAAAAAGTCATAACTGTTGTGTAAATCATCTGTAGAACCGATTATCAGTCCATAAATAATCGGTATATACTGTAAGGATGTTCAGTCATCAGTTTACTGTCTCTAACACGAACCTCTAGCTAACACTGCGAGAGCGTTGCCATGGTTACCGAGCGTACAGACTTAATTAAATATAAAAACTGTAGAAATACTCGCATTTTTGCAAGAATTCACTTTCGATGTCTTTCCTGTGGTTGTTAATGTGTGTGTGTGTGTGTGTGTGTGTGTGTAGAACATGAAAAGAAAAGAGCTGAGGGAAAGGTTAATCCTCTTAGACTGAAGGGAGTGATGTTTGAGGTTGTGGCTCTGTTCCTTTTTCTCTCATGCTAGACTAATACACACACACACACACACACACACATGCACACACACACACATGCACACAGGGGTGACTGGAAAAAATGATAATGGATTAGTAGTGAGGTGGATAGTAAAGGGATGAGTGGAGAAAATGATGGAGTCAGAAAATTGATATGAGAAAGGAGGGTGGAGTGATGTGAAGAGTTAATAAATGGATAAATGGAGTGACAGATTAAAGAAGGATAAGTGGGTAAATGAATCTTGGAGGAGAGAAAATGATGATGGAGAAATGAGTGGCGTGATGGATTACAGAAGGAGAAGTGGAGGAAAGATGACTGGAAAGATGTAAAGTGGAAAAAGAGAAGAAAATGATGATGATGAAGGGAAAAAAGAGTGAATCAGGGAAAGAGCTGGAGGTGATGAAACATTAATAATCAGTTCAGACTGAAAGGGCAACTGAACACTTAACGAGATTAATAACACACACACACACACACACACTTTAGCTAATGTCGATTGTTATTTGAAATATGAACAGAAGAAATACATGTTTCCTTCAAATCCTAATGATCACATGATGGAAACAGGAAGTGATGTAAGAGGGCAGGGCAAATAGACAAAATAAGCAAAGTAAAGCAGAAATCACCCGCTAATGAATTCACACTGTGACACTAACGATTGCTGTTCCTTTTGTCAGTGGTGGGCCGTCAGGGTCAGTATGTCCTTCTCTGCTGTTTAAACACTATCAGAATCACTGACCTACATTTACACCCTAAATTCTAATATTTGTTCCATTAAATGGTATTAATTTATTCCCAACAGTTTATTCTCTTCATTTCATAGTGTTTCTCTCACGCTGCACTGCTTCCAGTACGTGTAAGTGGATGTTAGATTTTTTCGTCCAATCAGATTTCCGTTTCTATGTGTTGCCATGTTAATTCTAATCTGCCTTCAGAATCAGTAGCACTGCCCAGGGAATTTACACTATATTAGCAGTGGCAGATTGATTATTGGTTAATATTATTAAAGACTGTTTCTTTAACCAATCAGATTTGATTCTTTAACCAATCAAATCTGATTGGTTAAAAAAAATAACAGTGGAAAACACAGCCTGGTTCCTAATTGGGCATTAGCTCCGGTTCTGGTGAAAAGATGAATTGATTGATTGATTGATTGATTAATTGATTAATTGATTGATTGATTGATTGGTTGATTGATTAAATCCTCCCAGAGATTAAACGCTGAGAGTTCAGGACCGAATCAGGTCTCAGGGTTTGTTTGTAAATAAATAAATTCACTTTATTTAATCAACTTAAATATTGTAAATAATTAAATCAAGACTCTTTTTAATATCCTAACATTTAACGGTTAATTGAAAACACTTACACACATTCCCACCCACACACACACACACACACACACACACACACACACTAAGTGCATTTGATTAGTTACAGATTAAAATGAATTTTGCTCAGCGGTTCCTCCCCCTGCTTGGCCCAGTAATCGCTCCTCTATAAACCTGTTCAATCTGGACTTCACACTGAGAATAAATCATAGTGTCGATCTGTTAAAGAGCCCGTGGAAGCTTCCGGAGAGGGGACATTATTTACACCCCGCCTGGGGTAAGACTTTTAGCACAGAGAAATACACACTTCTGTGAACACACTGCAGCCGTATTCAGTATTCAGTATTTAGAGTTAGTGCAGTTGCTACTGTATGTGTGTGTGTGTGTGTGTGTGTGTGTGTGTGTGTGTGTGTTCTGTGGTGTTGCCCTCTGCACAAGTAGTTTATTCATTTTGTGTTAAAGTCTTTATTTGATCTTTTTTGATCAATCAACCCTTGTGTGGTGTTTGGGCCTGCGGGACCTGAAGTTTGTTTAAAGACAAATTATAGTAGTAATTTTCACTTAATAATTATTTTATTATATTAATTATAAATATAGTATAAAAATTCACTCCTAAATATTCAGTTAGTTGACATACTGTAATAAAAAAAAAAACACTGAAATATGGTGGTGGCGGCACTTTTTTTTTTTTTTTTTTTTTTACATATTTTGCCTTTATTGATAGGACAGATGGATGAAACGGGGAAGATAGAAAGAGAAGTGAGACCAGAAAAGACCTGAGCCGGAATCAAACCAAGGTCACCCAAGCACGACAACTGGTGTATGCTGGTGTCGGCACCCTAACCCACTACACAACAGCGCGCTGGGCCTGTGGTGGCGGCGTTACTGTCTGTGGAAACGATCTTCCTCAAAACTAGGGCTGGAAGAGAAGATGATTGCATTAACATTTACAGGATGTGGACAGATGCTATTATCAGGGACAACAAACAGTACATATAACATCAGTTAAATAGATAGAAGACAGGACAAAAGAACCTTTAAAACCGATTATCAGTCCATGTCTAACTGAAATATACCTTTATAATATAAATAATCGGTATATACTGTAAGGATGTTCAGTCATCAGTTTACTGTCTCTAACACGAACCTCTAGCTAACACTGCGAGAGCGTTGCCATAGGCGTTGGATGGATGGACAGATGCTATTATCAGGGACAATAAACAGTACATTTAAGATCTGTGAAATAGATAGAAGACAGGACAAAAGAACCTTATTTAGTCTCCTACAAACGAAAAAAAGGGTTATAAGAAATTTCCCCTTTTCAGCAGAAGAAAAAAAAATCAAGCAATTATGTGATTTTTTGTGGTTGTTGTACTTTGAAGTGGTTTGGACATGTACAGACGAGGGACAGTGAATAAATTGGTAGGAGGATGTTAGAAATAAAGCTACCAGGCAGAAGGCAGAGAGGAAGTCTAAAGAGGAGGTATATGGATGCGATAAACGAGGACATGAAGTTAGTCGTTGGGAGTGAAGAGGATGTAGAGAATAGGGTTAGGGGGAGACAGATTCGCTGTGGGGACACCTAAATGGGGAAAAGACGAAAGGAGAGGAAAAAGACACTTTGATTTGTGTTCTATTGTACCAGTATTGATCTATTCAATGATGTGACTTTTGTACTTTGCTCTGGATAAGAGCGTCCGTTGCATGCTGTAAATGTAAGCCTTAGGTGACCACACTTGGTCCTGGTGGGCTGGTGTCCTGAAGATACCATTAGGTTTTCCACTAGAGTGTTATGTGACCCTAAGAATTTGATCATTTAGTCACAATAGTATTAGCAGAACACTCCATTTCCTCCACTCCAACAAGAAAATGAAGCATGTCTTTATGGAGATCAGGGGGGTTGTGCACAGGGACATTGTCCTGTTGGAACAGGGTTTGAGTCCCACAGTTCCAGTAAAGGAAGAACATTACAACATACAATTCCACATTCTAGACGACTGTGCATCTTTATATAAAGCTTAACCTGATTGTCCTCATCCGACAAGATGATCCTTAACCTCTAGAAAATTCTGATCTTCAGTTATCTGTAAGATGATGAGGGTCACTGACCTGAGAAAAAAATGTGAAGTGTAACAATCGACTCATATGATTGGAGCAAAACAATCTGACCAGTGGGGGGATATAAAAGTTATTCTGGTGTCATCACAGGGTTGGAAGTCAACCTTACTGATGCTGCTGCCAAACTGACATCAAACTGCACAGATTCATTTTAAATTTAATTACAAGATGGACAAAAATGATAACAATAATGAGAGCTATGCCTGAAGAAACAAAACTATCTTTAACATAAGCATCAACGACTGAACAAAGGTCACACACTCCATCAGCTGCAGCTACAAAGATGATTACAAGTGTTTAATCAAACTGTCCACAATTAACCCACGTCCAACAAATTAGCATAAAATCTGGTCCTGAACAGATGCTCTATCAAAATCAGATCGAACAGGCTCTTAATGCTTTCTACAAAACCCACAAAATGAAAGTGGTTGAAAAAAAAAAGATTTCAGAGAACATCTGAGAGAAACTAGGTGAAAGGTACAAGCTGAACTTTAGCTTTTTATCTACTTACATATTAGACACTTTAAGCGGCTGCATCATATCCTCCTGAAACCTTCTATATCACATCCTCCTAAAACCTTCCACAACATATCCTCCTGGAATCTTCTACATCATATCCTCCTGGCACCTTCCACATCATATCCTCCTGAAACCTTCTATATCACATCCTCCTAAAACCTTCCACATCATATCCTCCTGGCACCTTCCACATCATATCCTCCTGAAACCTTCTATATCACATCCTCCTAAAACCTTCCACAACATATCCTCCTGGAATCTTCTACATCATATCCTCCTGGCACCTTCCACATCATATCCTCCTGAAACCTTCTATATCACATCCTCCTAAAACCTTCCACAACATATCCTCCTGGAATCTTCTACATCATATCCTCCTGGAACCTTCCACATCATATCCTTCTGAAACCTTCCACATCATATCCTTCTGAAACCTTCCACATCATATCCTTCTGGAACCTTCCACATCATATCTTTCTGGAATCTTCACATCATATCCTCCTGGAATCTTCCACATCATATCCTCCTGAAACCTTCCACATTATATCCTCCTGGAACCTTCCACATCATATCCTCCTGAAACCTTCTATATCACATCCTCTTAAAACCTTCCACATCATATCCTCCTGGAATCTTCTACATCATATCCTCCTGGAATCTTCCACATTATATACTCCTGGAACCTTTCACATCATATCTTTCTGGAATCTTCACATCATATCCTCCTGGAACCTTCCACATCATATCCTCCTGGAACCCTCCACATCATATCCTTCTGAAACCTTCCACATCATATCCTTCTGGAACCTTCCACATCATATCCTTCTGGAACCTTCCACATCATATCTTTCTGGAATCTTCACATCATATCCTCCTGAAACCTTCCACATTATATTCTCCTGGAACCTTCCACATCATATCCTCCTGGAACCTTCCACCAGTAAACAGTAATTGAACTTCGGAACTAAAACCTAGACCGGTTGCATTTTTTTTATGTCAGTTCTTCAGGAGGTGAGGCACCATGTGTACCATAACAGTGATAAGAAAAATGTCTCTGCTGTGTAGAACTTGATACCTCCCCACCATCCATATCCTGCTGTCACTCTTTATGGCCTACTTATGGAAGTCCACTCCATTTTCCATGCACTCGTCTGTCAGCCTGCTATTACCACAAAATTTCCTCCTGCCTATCTTTAGCCATTTTAGGAGTATTTACTTGCTCTCAGACACTTGACCTGGTTTCTCACAGGACTCAAAATCCCCAGAACTTATTCAGCAGAGGATTTTAACTCTCAGGTTAACCCTTTTCAACTAAATTAGCTCAGATTATATATTTTATTGTGGGCTTTAACACATTATTCCATTGTCCATCGTCCCCCTGATGAAGTCCTGTGTTTTCTGAATTGTTGTTCTGTTTCTGCAGACTGTTTCTGGTTCCAGAAGTGGCTGTCCAGCCCAAGATACAACACTGGGTGAAGTAGCTCAGTCTTTAAGGTCATAAACTGCTGGTAAAAAAATGGTGAGTACTAATCCCAGCACCACCGATCTGCCACTGCTGGGCCCCTGAGAAAAGCCCTTCAACTACTCAGTTTGTTGAAAAGAAAATTATATATAAATGTAAGTCGCTCTGGGTATTTTCTAAATGCCATAAATGTAGAATGGCACTATCGCCACCATGCTTCACAGATATGTTCTGGATTATTGGCTCCTCCATCCCCGTGGAAGAGTTTCATCTCAGTTTCATCTCTGTACTTCTTGGTTATTTCCATTCTGATCTTCCAATTCCTCGTTCTGATGGGAGGTTTGAGGTGGTAGTGTAGCCTCCATATTTATGCTCCTGGATATTTATGCTTTCAGAGTTCTGTTTAAACAGTGGATTGTAGGACCTTTAGCTTGTATTTACATTATCTTATTGCCTTGTGAAGGTTCCAAGCAATGTATCTGACTGTTCTTTTGGGTTTTTCCTCACAGCAAGCTCTTGCAATTGTTCTTGTCATCAGCTGACCTTTTGGATGTCTGTTTTTAAGTATCTTTTCTGGATTGTATTGATTATTCCCAATGTTTGTCCAATGTTTGTCCAATATTGTCTTTTCTCAGCTTCTGTTTCTTTTAAATACATCGTTTTTGCAACAACATTCTGTACGGATGAAACCCAGGACCAGGAGCTGACCATCAGAACTATTATTATTGTTTGATAACCCTAAGAGGACATGCTCGCTAGTCACATGTTTCCATTGTTTCTTGAACAATAGAAAAATAAGTTGTTTCAACCTCAACCAAAGGTCCCACATCCAAGTGTAATAATTTGAATATAAAAGAACAAAATCGTATCTATCATCTCAGATTTATTTAATATATGGTGGGTTTGATTAAAAACTAATCATGACTGAGTGTTTGGCAGAAAGAAGTGCACTGCGATTTAGAAATATCAACACAGCAATGTTACAGAGATGAAAAATGAAGATGTTGTTTTTTAACTGGTTCTCTGTGAAAGCAGGATAACAAATCAATAACCGCTGCTGTTTTACACTGACCGTGTTTCGCATCCTAGCCATGGAGAAGAAATAAACTGAGAGGATCGTGTTGTGTTGACAGGTGGACGCATGGGGGAGAAGAGACCTAAACCTTATCACCTCTGGGGAAATCTTCTGCTAAGGCTATAGTTCAGATCTTAGGGTTGAACCTCAGCACTAACAGTTGAGATACTGACATCAGCTCCGTAGTTTAGTTTCTCTGATGAGTGCTTGTAGCACAGGACAGCAGCAGGAAATATTACATTCCTTACACCAGTACACCTTTAATCAAACCACAGGTCTAGAATCAGGGTAATAAAAAATTAAAAAAGTGTTCCATCACAGTGCCACACACACTCTCTATATGGGCAATTTAGAATCAACAACCAAACCAACATACATGTTTTTGGACTGTGAAAGGAAACCGGAGAACCCAGAGTAAACCCACCCAAGCACGGGGAGAAAATGTAAACTCCACACAGAAAGACTCCTGCCTGAGAATCAAACCTAGGACCTTCTTGCTGTGAGACAACAGTGCTACCCACCAAACCACGATGCTGCTCTAAATATAGCATATTAAACGAATTATAGCTAATAAGCATTATACATGGAAAAAGCTTTGTTAAGCTGTTTTGATCGGAGCTAAAGTGGTTGGAAAATTAATGGGATTGAATTTCAGACTAATCCAAAAATTCCTCTGGCTTTTAAGCGAATTGCTTTCTGTTTGTAAAAGCTGCATTACAAAGAGACTCATTTCTGATAAAAAAAAAACAAAACAAAAAAAACCCAAAACTTTACTTTTACCATCTAGAGCAAAGTTCAATAATGAGGCTTCACCTGAATCTGAGTACCAGGATCAGATTTGTTCAGTCAATCAGAAGCCAGAGATACCATCTAAATGGGGATGGAATGAAAAAAGATCAAGTTAATTGGTATCCTCCAGATTCTGACTGACAGAACACACCTGATCCAGGTAATCAACAATGACAAGGGCAGGAATAAAGCAGGACAAAGAAACTCAAGGAAAATGGGTTGCCCAATCTTGACTATCCATCCATCCATTGTCTATACCTGCTTATGCCTAATCAGGGTTACAGGGATCTGCTGGAGTCCATCCCAGCTGTCATTGGTTGAAAGGTAGGGGTCACCCTGGACAGATTACCAGGTCATCAAAGGCCCACATACAGACGAACAACCCTACATAATTACTCCTATGGGAAATCATTCAAACATACACATTTTTGCACTGTGGGAGGAACCCGGAGAACCTGAGTGGCAACACAAAGGGAACCCGAGTGGCACGAAGGGAAAACATTACAAATCTTTATAATCACCTCAAAAACCAAACACAATTTGTATCAGCTATGCTCAGAAAATGCTTCAAAATCTTTAATTACAGGTAAAAGTGTTGAAAAACATAAGTTGGTTATACAATCTTTTTAAATATCGCATTATTTGGCATGCTATTACATATCGCATCTTTCATCAGTATCGCGCAGCTCTGGCTTTCATCCTGTTAATTAGTTTCTTTGCTTGTTTTACAGGTTTGTTACAACTTTTTGACTTTTTTACGATATATATTTACAGTGTTAACTTCACTTTCGAGTGTCGCAACCAACAAGTTTTTCGAGATACCAAGTCGTCTCTCGGCCGATTTTTTGCTTTGAGTTGCAAACTATAATTCGGGTTACGAGCTTCAGACACCCAACCGCTAGATGGTGTAGCAAACGCCAGGACAGACATCCACCCAGTATACCGTGTCTCCCTCGATAGTATTAGGGTTAAAGAGACAAAGGGGAGGTTGAGATATAGAGAGAGGGTTAAGGGTCTTGCTCCAGGACCCAACAGTGGTTGGTTTGCCGGTAGTGCGGCTTGAAATCAGGTGTTTCTTGTCTTCAGATCAACAGCTGGCGGTGGTGGGGCTTGAACCCAGGTCTTTCTGGTCTCCAGAAAGTAAGGGGGAGAGTGAGGGAGAGAGAGACAGAGAGAAAGAAAGAGAGAGGGGAGGGGGTGGGCAAGAGAGAGAGAGAGAAAAAGAAAGGGGGGATATTGTGAGTGAGAGAGAGAGAGAGAGAGAGAGAGAGGGAAGAAGAGAGAAAGAGGGGAGAGGGGGGGAGATAGAGATGTGTCTGTGTGGATGAAAAGAAGTCATTACACATCAGACGCTGACTAAATGGTGTTTTGATGCAGTAAAATTGGCTTTCTCGTCTGTGTGTGTGTGTGTGTGTGTGTGTGTGTGTGTGTGTGTGTGTACACAGATAATCTTTTTTTATGTTCAGAACAGAGAAACTGCAGTCTTCTACTTTTTTTCACACTTTTTAAGTCACAGTTTAATCTTTCGTCCGCAGGAACACAGATTTATTAACCCTGCATTTATTTACATTAAATCTCAATTTCCTGTTTTATTTATTATAAAAACAGATTTAATCAAAATTATCTTAAAAGTTATTACAAAAACTATTTTTGGATGAAACAGTCTGAATTTAACATCAACCATCTGTGCTAAGGAGCTTATATTCACATGGTTTCATACACATCACCGATCTTTTGAAAGTATTGAACCATCGAGCCATCACATCTGTCTGGGTAAAGGTTTCTGTGCAGGTTTTCCATGTCCAGCATGTCTTCATGGAGATCAGGGATCATGTGCAAAGGGGCATGGTCGTGCTGGAACAGGGTTTGAGTCTCTTAGTTCCTCTAAGAGGAAGAAGGAATGAAACGACCTACAAAGATGCTTTAGAAGCAGTTCATATATTGCGCTTAAATAACAAATGGAAAATATTCCTACAAGGAACAAAGAATTACAACAAGAAATTTTTAGAAATTTCTAAAAAATAAAAAAAAAAGCTGCCCTTCCATTTTTTTGCTGAAGTTCCATTGGCCCGAAAGAGGTGGAGAAGCTGATTGCTTGTTTTTGTCACATGACCTGCGGTTCACTTGCGGCATGCTAAAAAGTTGAGATGTTTTTTTGACCACCCTTGTCTGGAAAAAAACAAGCGCATCCACCGCAATCACGTCCCTCTATACCTGTATGCGCATGCTGCCATTTAAAATTCCCAAAAAATTCATTTAGCGGGCTAATAGTGGGAGGTGGACAAGTGGCAGACTTTGTTCGCTACGCGTGGACGAATTGGTATTCCATTTGGACACTACCCCTCTGCAGATTTTGTCCCTTAACTCCAATGTCCATTGGTTCCGGGACCGTTAAATTAAACTTTTTCTGTACAGGAATTAAACAGTGTTACCGGTGAACGGTGTGGGTGTGCTGGTAGGGGGTGTCCAGAAACTTTTGACCTACGATGCTGTACACAGCTTCAATTTTAAAATAAATATCTAAAAAATGAGAAATTTCCTGCTGCAGAACTGTTTAAGTGATAAACACACATCTCTTGTGACAGGAATAAAAAGAAATAAACGCTGTGCCTTCTTCATCTCTGCCATTAATCAGACTGACTGTGCCGAGTCACACTAACAGTCACCCAGTGGAAGATTAATCCGTCTCCAGCGCCTCGGAAAGGTTAATTTGGTAAAAGTATGCATCCGTTTGAAAGCAATTACCGCTGGATTGGCGGAACCAGTGTCTCCATGGAGACCTGTAGAGCCGGGACGGCGGCGATGTGTCCGTGCATGACATCATCTCCATTTTATTCATTACAAATAAAAAAAATATACACCCAATCTGCACTGACCCGGGCTTCTGGAAGCTTCTGCAGAAAGATACGAGGATTGATGAGGATTTTTACACAATACAAACAACAATTTTAAAATGTACCCATTGCATTTCATACCTGGGCCTTCAGTGGGGATTTACCCGACTGATACACCTCTTAATACCACCACTATCACATCACAGTTATAGAAACCATTAATACTAAACAAACACACAATATAACACGGCCTTAGAAAGGTTCTAGACCAGTTCCCAGATCCTGACTCTGAACTGGCCCCAAAACCTTGCTGGTCTTCAGTAGAAACCAATCGAAAAGTAACAACAGCAGATAAATAAACAAGAATTAATTCTGTCAGTTCATTAGTGATGAACAGAAGAGCTTAACACTCTTCTCACCATCAGGACCACCATAAAAAAAATAACTAGAAAGAGAACAAAAGGTAAATATGAGGAGATAGTGGGGAAATGGTAACCTCAGGGTTTTTTTTCAATCTACTGGCAGCCCTGTGAAGGAGTCGTGTTTAAGAACCCAAAAAAATTTCAGCATGTCTCACTTGTACGGTAGAGGTCTGTCATGAAGATTCAAGATCTGTTTTTATTGCTGCTGGAAATTGGAGTTTCAGGAAAGTTCCATAAACTCCACCTCTAACTTCATTAGATGGTTTAACAAGCTCTAAGGAGTTTTACACCGGTCTTCTTAAACGTCACATGACCAGGCGAAATGTTTTCTTCGTGTCCCCGGGGGAGCAGAAGAGACTGAGCATGTTGACACACACACATACAAATTTGCTTTTGGGTGTGTGTGTGTGTGTGTGTGTGTGTGTGTGTTTGTGTGTGTGTTTCTGTCTGTGTTTGTGTTTTCATCAACCTCATCACCTGACAAAGTGTTAATTGGTCTCTGTCTACTTGTCATTACTGTTTAACAGACATGACTAATAAGCACTCAGATTTAGCCTTTTAATGTAATACTTAAACACACACACACATACACAAACACACACACACACACTGTGTGACAAACCATTTTCTCTCCAGGGGAATCTAAAGATGATTTACAAAGCTAACATTTATCAGATCGTTCAAGCAGAAACTCGTGTTCCTCACTCAAATGGAGAGACTGATGATGGTCTACAACATACACTCTATAACCAAAAGTATTGGAACACCTACCCATCACCCCATTTGTGTGTTTTTTTCATATACCATTCGAGATGTTAGTCTCACTCTTTCTTCTATAATAGATGTGCCATTGACCAGGAAATAATGCTATATCCCACCAAGGTATTATTTAACATTAAAACTGGTGGAAAGAGCATTATGTAGGCTGGTGCATGCTTGCATACAATGGCCATGTACAGGCAGAGCTTTTGAGGGACCTGTCTGTCAGGGCCACCAAGGAGACAACCAAAGCAGTTGGCCACTCCATGCCAGCTATGGTGCCCACAAATGTGAGGTTCCAGGTCCAAGAAAATCCTGGGTAGAACAGTAGTCAGTCACAACAGCAGGTGTTTCATGGGATAAGAGTCAATGCCAAGGAAAGCGTGCTGTCCCCAGCCCAGTCCATTACCTATTTAGGGGTCATCTGGGACTTGGTGGGGATGCAGGCCTGTCTGATGTAGGCTAGGGGCGATTCGACACTCATTGGCCGTGAGAAAATAAAAGAGGGACAGTCTGCTTTTCAGCAGTTTCTGAGGCCACTGAACCCAATGTCCCATATGATACCTTTTGGCCCGCTGCATAATAGACCCACCTGCATAATAGGTGGCTCGAAATCAAGAGATTTATCCCGAGGTGTAATCCACTCTACAAAATCAAGGTCTTACAGTGATGCCTTTAAACCTGAGATATATGAAGGGGCCCTTGGTTCCCGGAAATTGTTGGTAGGGCTCTTTGTTGGTGAGACAGATGTTTACCTTACATGCTGGGGAGCAGTCATGAGTGCCCGAATTGTCTCAATGCAGCTTAAGTTCCTTAGGCTTGTATTAGTTTATGTTTTTTGAGGGACCAGGAGACTGCGTCACTTGCCAAATCACCAGCATACCTTCCCAAACTAAACGTGAGCTTATAATAGCATTACCTGCTGGTTGATAACACCACCTGCATTTTAATTAGACAAATTCAAGACCAAAGATTATAAGAGGGCATTCTTGTTTCGTCGTGGAGCCCATGGTTACGTACTTCACATAACCCAAGACAGTCTTCCACTCCAAGACATTCAGAAGAAAACATGTCTTTATGGAGTTTAGGGACTTTGTGCACAAATACATTGTCATGCTGGAACATTAACATTAAGATCGTTTAAAATGTTTTGTTTCAGATGATCTGGAGTTCTCCACAGCGCTGCTGGGAGCTACTCTCTCTTATTTCGTTCATCTAAACCTGCTGAAAACCAGCTAAAAGTCAACTTTCTAAAAATATTGCAGCATTTTTCTGTTACACAATAAAAAAACACTCACACCCGCATCCTCTGCGAAACAGGAAACTGTAAGTCAAAAGCTGGTGGGCTAAGCCAAAGCTACTGTGTGTGTGTGTGTGTGTTTGTGTGTATAATATTCATATGACATTTTCTAAAAACCTTTTGAAAGCTACAGCTGCTGTGAAATTGGAGTGGAGTCGGTCTGAATAAAGTCGTCTCCTTTTATACGTCTAATCCTCGCCTCAGCGCTGTAACAGAACAGAGTCGGCCTCAAAGCCAAAATCCGTTTGAAGTCTCTTTTTTTAGTTTTTCTATAAAACTTTTTTCTTTTATCGGGTTTTTGTCTTGGCGTAAGTGTGTGCGGAGTAACAGAGCTCTGTTAAATGATGAAAATCTTTCTACGTGCCGTTGGTTGGTTGGTGGATAATCGTGACCAGCTTTAGAACTTCGTAAGTGTGTGACGAGTGTTTACCGAAGTGCTACATTCTCTTTCCCTTCAAATGTTCCGTGTCCTCGGTGTTTAATTAACTTTCCGCTGCGTAAATAAAGGAAGAAAGTCTAATGAAACACACAATAAAAATCTACATAAGGTCCTGAGAACATATTTAGGATGCTGATGCTCCACCTCCTGCTCATATAAGGGATCGCAAACACACTACCTTTTTACGCTGGAGACTTGAATGCTCCGCCTCCTGATTATGTGAAGAACTCCAAACACACTACCTGTTTATGCCGAGGACTCAGATGCTCCACCTCCCTTTTTTAAAGACTTAGTTCTGGTCCCTTGTGTGTGTAGATGGAACCTAAGATGCTAATCCTCTTAATTCAGTTTAATATGCACCGATTAATTTAATCCCTGATTAAATCAACATCCCAGAACAAACTCATTATTAAAGATGAGAGAATTTTTTTTCCAATCATTGTCTGAGACACTTACCGCAGTGTATTTGTGTGTAGTCTTTCAGCTAAGCTAACAGTGTGTGTCTGTGTATAGTAACATGCCGTGTGTCATCTTCAGCTAAGCTAACAGTGTGAAATGGGCTAAAAAGCCCAGTTAGTCGCACAGTTTGTTTAATTACGGACCTTCCATGCTTTTGACGACTCTGTGTTTAAAGGGAACCAGCAGAAAGAGTGCTAATCACGATGATTACATAAATTAGCAATCATGAATTAGCAAAGTTGTGATGAATCAAATATACTTTTTATTTAGCACACGGTTATGACACAAGAAGACAAAGAGAGAGAGCTTTAATGTGTGTGTGTGTGTGTGTGTGTGTGTGTGTGATGCTTAATAGTGCTTTAAAACATCAAGATCATGAAATCAAGGACATTGTAATTAAGGAAACTGTGTGGGAGTTCCTGATTTCGACTTAACTAAACTGAACACCTTTTGGGATGAACTGGAACCCCGACTGAACCCCAGACCTCCTCAACCTCAACACAAGTGTCTGCTCCCACTAATACTATTGGAACTGAATTATCAAATCCACACAGTCACATGACCCAATCTAGTGGAAAACCTGCACAGAAGAACGGAGAAGATTATAGGAGGAAGAGTGAAACTTACATCTGGAATAGGATGTTTAAAAAACCCAGAATGATGTGATGGGTAGGTATAGTCACATGATTATGAGGCTGGGAGCTTGTTATCGATGTTGTTGCAGCAGATCAATTCAGTGGAAACGTCTGACGTGTTGGAGTGAAAAGAGCTATTAAGACATCTATTCATGGGCATTTTTAACCTTCTGTAAGAAAGGGTTTTTTTTGAGCATCAGCAAGACAACAATTCATGTCTTAAAGACAAACTGGTGGAGGACATGCTCAAAAAATGTTACGTTTTAGTTACATGAAGCGTTCCAATACTTTTGTTTCAAAGGGCTGGCAACCCATGTTTATTGGGGTTCTTTGCCCTGCTTGTTTTTCAGCGCCTCCTAATGATAAATACCTAAATTGGGTGTGTTCACTTGGTCCTTCTCCACATCACCCTCATCTGAGATGATATCTTCCAGCTTCTGATTGACTGAACACACCTGATCCAGGTAATCAGCAAGGGGTAGGACAGGCATAAACAAGCAGGCTAAAGTTTTTTATTAAACATGGGTTGCCAGCCCTTGAAAAAATGATCTTTAACTAATAAAATGCCCATTCAAATACTTTTGAAGGTCTCAAGTTTAGTGATAGCTCAATAGGAATAAAGACTAATGAATGTACAGGGACAAACAAGTCACTGCTTTTTACACATCTGTGCATCATTTCTTACCTGGTTTGATTAAAATTTTACTAAGGGTGATTAATAACCTCCCACCACACACTCAGAGTTACACGTTCAAACTAAGACTTAAACCCTGTTCCAGTGTGAAAATGTCCCCGTGCACAGATCCTCTGATCTTTTTAAAGACATTCTGTGTTCTGACTGGAGTAGAAGAACTCTCACGTCCTGATTCGGACTCAACCCCTTTAAACTGAACACCTTTGGGATGAACTGGAACCCCGACTGAACCCCAGACCTCCTCACCTCGACATTAGTGTCTGATCTTACAAATACTATTAGAACTGAATGATCAAATCCACACAGTCACATGACCCAATCTAGCAGAAAACCTGCACAGAAGAACGGAGGAGATTATAAGAGGAAAAGTGAGACTAACATCTGGAATAGGATGTTTAAATAACTTGGGACATTTGCAAGACTCAACAAGTAAAGATTCTCTGGATTTTTTGGCAACCACTGAATTGATTTTCCTCCTTGAACATCGATGGCATGTGATTTAAGATAATAATGCATCCATCTGCTGTTGATTCTCCTTTGTGTGTTTTAAAACCCACCACCAGTTTGGATGGTGTGTTTAAATAAAACCTCGGGCATATGGATAGAACCTGGTGGGCACCAATTTTCTCTAGATGGAAGGAAAATCCCTTTAAAAAAGCTGCTTTTTATTTTAAAATCCTTGTCGGTTGGGTAAAAAATCGTGCGGCGGCACCACGTGTTTGGTACAGGACGGTAATGATTTGTAAATTAGAGTTAATTACTCAGAGTTTCTTTTACAACAGATTACAGTAACAGTAATTATTTACAACAGGCTGAGCAAAACCATCAACATAATCCACTTCTTCTCACTACAGATAAGAAAAGCAGTCATATTCATGTGCTAATTAGCTTCCTGCATTAACCAAGCCTCAGTAATTAAACAAATTAAAGCTGTTGCCAGTTTAAAGGTTGACAAATCACCATAATGCTTTTGACAACGTTCTGCATCTAATGCGACAACAGAGCAAGTTAATGCGCAAACGGCGCATAACAAATTTCGCCGAGTGACTCCATTAGCAAACACGCCAGACATTAACATTTCAATTTGAAGACATTAGCACACTGATTGTTTTTTAAGGAAAGAGGCTAATCTATAAAAGAGACATTTTAACCACTGTTAGTGTTTTTTTTTCTCAACGTATAATAAAATTGCAGCCGCAGCGCTGATTAAACATTTGACCTTGAACTAAAACAGGAAGAAAATATGCTAACATCCCATGCTAACAAAATTTAAATGCCTTTATTTTGTCACATACACTTTTTACAGCACAGTGAAATTCTTTTTTCGCATATCCCATCTTAGTAAGTTGGGGGTCAGGGCGCAGGGTCAGCTATGATACGGCGCCCCTGGGGAAGGAAGGGTTAAGGGTCTTGCTCAAGGACCCAACAGTGGCTGGCTGGCGGTGGTGGGGCTTGAACCCAGGTGTTTCTGGTCTTCAGATTAGCACCTCAATGTTTGGGGCTCATCAATAAACCTGGGATTTCCTTCTTCTAATTTTTGTTTATGCTACAGATTTCATGCCCAGTGTTTAAGGTGTGATTAGACACTTAAGTCCAACTCACAGTGTGATTATAGTTTAATACGTTTGGGTGAAATTTATGATTAGAAGCTGTTTCCCGAAAACTCATCAGCGTTCCTACAGCATTCAAACAGCACTACAACCATCACCACTGCTTTCATGCACTCCTGCTCTCACACACTGTTTTTTTGCTGTCACACAGCAACTCTTGCTTTCGCACACTTCAGCTTTCACACACTATGTCATTCTGAAACTCCTGCATTTACACACTCCTTCATCTTCACAGACTTCACACACTCCAGCTTTCACACACTTCACGCTAATCTTAAACTAATCTTTTTGTATGTTGGCTCAAGCGAGAAGCGGGATTAACGAATCGAATAATTACATCATCTTTTTAAAGGATGTGTTCTTTTAATGAGGAGCTGAGAATAAAAGGAGGAATGAAGCGTCTGTAGTGCAGCAGATGAGTGCAATGTCAGATTATCCTTCACACATGATCAGGTTTTTATGGCCCGGCTTCTGTTGAGAAACAGCCTTGATGCAAAAACTCCAGACAGGTGATATTAATAATCTGAATAAATAAAAAAAGGAAAGAAAAAAATTAAGAAAAAAAAATATTATTTTACGTCTCAATATGTTAACTAGAGCTCGACTTCCCAGCACCCAGCGAGTTCCGGTCTTTCTGGTATCAGTCTGAACAGCTTAACCACTAATCCACCACTTTAAACTGTGTGTGTGTGTGTAAATTTTTCCCCTCAGGGATTTATTGTTACCCTTATTGAGGTAAATGCAGTGTTAAATTTCAGTTAATGTAACTTACATATGTGATCTTTAGATTTAGTAAAGTTAAAAGTGATGCGTCACCTCGTGGATACAGAGAGAGTGAAACCCGTGTACTGGACACACTGCGTCTCATGTATTTACATTTACAGCATGTGGCAGACGTCCTTATCCAGAGCGACTTACATTTATCTCTTTTATACAACTGAGTAATTAGGGGTTAAGGGCCCTGCTCAGGGGACCAGCAGCGGCGGCTTGGTAGAGCAGGGAAACAAACCCACAATCTTTGGGTTAGCAATCCAGCACCTTAACCATGAGCCACCACTTTCCCACATTTTTTAATAACACAGAGAAAAAATCTAAAAAAACACACACTCGTTTCGGTGCAGAATCTTGTATCAGTGTGAAAGCGGAGATCTGATAACGCACAGTAATGAAACCCAGAGTGTGTTGCTGTAATCAGATCAGATCAGATGCGAGTGTATGACGACCCGATTGGCCACGATCCTTTGATGAAAGGATTCCGAGAGAACTGTCGCAGCATTATTGCCAACCCTCATTTACACACCATCAATCGGAGAAGGAAATAAAGGAGATATATGTGTGTGTGTGTACATATGTGTGTGTTTGTGTGTGTCAACGTGATGAAGCATTCGTTAGTTTTCGGTGACATTTTAAAAACATCATTAAGCAGAAATGTCAAGTTAAAGGGATGTGAACTCGACCACTGAATCTTTCTGTCACATTGTGTTTCATTTCTTTTTTCTGTGTTCGGATTAAAAATAAACCCTATAAATGTCATGTGACCTTTGAGTGACCTTTCAGCTGCGGCCGGATTTAAACACCATAATAATAATAATAATAAACATCATGATGGTGAAAGTGTTCAGAATATGAGGGTCAAACGGGCTGGAGAAAAGTTTTCTTAGGGGTTTGAACCTGCACCCTTCAGTGTGTTGCACCCTTCAGTGTGTTTTATATTCACACACTCCATAATCCACCCAATAAATGAATGAATAGCAGTGCTCGATAAATCCAGCATCACTGTGGGCTTGTTTTTTGTTTTTTTTTTGGATAAACAAATCGCTGATCAGACCTGTCCAGGGTGTCCCCCTCATGCCTTTCACCCCTTCAGAGACGGCTGGGATAGACTCCAGCAGACCCCTGTGACCCCGAATTAGGGAATAAGCGGGTATAGAATATGAATAAATAAATAAATGAATGATCATTTATCACTAAAAAGAAAAAATCAACAGTTCCCCAACAGTTTTGGCTTGGTGGGGCTTGGAATCCAACCCACAATTTTTGGGTTGGTAGTCCAACACCTTAACCATGAGCCACCACTTCCCCACGAAGTGAGTTCTTATTAGCCACACCCACTTCTCCAACTAATTAAAGAAAAAAATCAATTCACTGACGCGGAATAAAAACTCTGATTGTTGTTGTTGTTATCACCTTCTGATTATCCGCAGGGGATTTAAACATCTCTCCTCCAGAGAAAAGCAGATATTTATTCTATTTAGTCTATCAGAATGACTTTAGTTTTATCAGCGTGGCTCTGGGAGATGTTTTTATATTCTCACACAGAACCGGAGTCGGTGAGAGCGGAGCGGATTCATCCCCATGGAGGGTAAAAACAGACGGAGGGAAAGAATGAGACGAGTGTGTGTGGAGGAGGAACGATAAGTCTGGACAAAAGACTGAGCAATTACATTCTACTAAAAAAAAAACGCCTCTTACACACACACACACACACACACACACATTTAGACAAAAATAAATGACTAAAAAAGTCACTTTTGGAATTTTGCTCTTACTGTAAGATAATCGTTGCCATAGCAACAGACTGCACCACACTGATAATAAACAGAATAGTAGAAGACGTACGGAAGGAGTCTCCAGTGTCTGCGCTACAGGACAGTTGGAGGTAAAGCTATAAAAGAAAAAAAAAACCCCAAAAAAACAATAAGAGCATGTTTTATATCTAATCTCATGACTGGAACATACCACTCAGTCTGTTGTGAAGGGGGATGCCATAGATCAGTGGTTCCCAACCATTTTTTTTCTCTGAGACCCCCTTTTCCTTAGGAAAATATTTTAGGGCCCCTGTTTATATTAAATTATTGTATCGTTCTTGGTCTTTCCTGCATTTTCTGTGCTTCCAGTATTGCTGCAATGCGACCCGAATTGGTGGGAGCTTTCGTTCAATTAAATTTAAGCAATAAGTGTATTTATGGGAACTAAAAAAATGTTGTCATCCTGATAAACCTTTGGATACATTTGCAACTAAAATATTTTGCCACTCAAGAGGCTCAAGTGTGGAGATTTCTGCCTCTCCTGGTGTTTTGTTAGGTTGCCATTCCTGTGTTTTGTTATCATCTGCAATTCGCCATCATAAAAACTGAGGACGAAGCAAACCTGAGGTATATAACGAGGCTATCGTAAGGTTTTTATTATAGAACAAAATGAAGCAATGACACAAAAACAGAATAAAAAAGGAACCCGGGCTGTAACCTAACAAACACCTGTTTACACCCTTATACAAAATCAATTACATTTGTCTAATTTTTTTATCCAACTGTACATTTAAGGGTTAAGGGACTTGCTCAGGGGCCCAGCAACACCTCCAATACAGTTAATCATTAAAAGACAGTTCTGGTTCAGAAGACTTCCAGACCACAAGAGGGCCCCAAAGTTTAAAGTGGCGTCAATTTACCTCAAGTATGTTTTCTTGCCTTATTACAATTAGATGTATATTTACCTGAGGTACGTCTTGTTCTCATGTACATGCCCCCCCTTACTCTGACTCTAACAGTCCTTTTGGCTCAAATGCCGAAATTAGGCAACCCACAAGCCCCATTGATTATACGACCAACACCACCACCGCTTCCACCCACACACACGAAATGATTAATTGAATTTGTACTAATGGTGTATTAGTGACCTCAACTTCACTGCCTCTGAGACGTCGAGTCTGGAATTAAGAGTTAAATATAATACGTTTGCGTGGATTTCGCCCTGATTTCTTTCTCAGAAACGGCAGGAAAAAATGTCTTGACTTTGTTTCAGGGCTCAATGAACTGCAGGCCTTTTTGAGACCTAGACCAGGAGTGGCTGAACCTTCAATATATCCACAGGCGGCCCCGTGGAGATAGTCAGACCAGCTATTTGTCTTTTTCGGCGCACCGAAAAAAGGACTAGCGGCCACTTTACAGACGATAAGTAGATGGAAGTAGATGTAAATAGATCCAGTTCCTTTATAAAAGCAAGGTTTACTAAGGGAACAAGACCCCCTGGTAACCTTGGTTACATGCGTAATTTGCGGACGTTGTGTGTTGTGTTGTTCTCCTAGTCGTTTCTTTACTCACATAATAAATATCTGCTTCATTGGCCCTCACACATTGACCCTGACAGAAAGAAGCAAATATTACACCGAACAAGAGTGTGTGCGTGCATGTGTGTGTGTGTGTGCGAGAAAGAGAGACAGTGAGAGATTAACACACACCCACCGATGACCAGTTGGTAGTAAACTCTCTGACTGCCCTCTTGTGGCCACAGCAGGAATAAATCCACTTTCCTAAAAATAAAAATAAGCGACAAAACCTAAAGTATTAAATAAGGTGACATTATAATAATCGGGGTTTACATCATAAATACAAACCTTAAAAAAGTATAAAATGAGGCAGTAAAACTGTCTTTTCCAATAATTATGCTCAAATTAACAGCACCTAACCGACAAATATAAAAGAAAGACACATCACACTTTTCATCCATTTACACCACAACAGGAAAATCTGTAATAAAAAAAAGGAGAGTATAGATGGTGTTATGGCAGCCAGGCAGGCAGCAAGAAAGCAAGAAAGCAAGATAAGGAGGGGAGGGTAAGAAAGGAAGCCAAGAAAGAAGAGTGCCAAGCAAGCAAGAACGAAAGAAAGAATGAAAGGAAGGAAGGAAGGAAGGAAGGAAGAATGAATGAATGGAAGCAAGGAAGAAAGAAGGAAGGAAGAAAGCAAGAAGGAAGGAAGAAGGAAGGAAGAAAGAAGAAGGAAGAAAGGAAGGAAGGAAAGGAAGGAAGGATAACGGAAGGAAGGAAGACTGAATGAATGAATGAATGGAAGGAAGAAAGGAAGAAAGAGAAGGAAGAAAGGAAGGAGGAAGGAAGGAAGGAAGGACGGAAGGAAGGAATGGAAGGAATGGAAAGCAAGGGATGGAAAGGAAGGAAAGGAAGGAAGGAAGGAAGGAAGGAAGGAAGGAAGGAAGGAAGGAAGGGACGGAAGGAAGGAAGGAAGGAAACCAAGAAAGAAAATAGACCAGAAAGAAGGGAGCCAAGAAAAAAGAAAGAAAGAAAGAAAAGGAAGGAGGGGAGAAGGCAGGAAGGAAGCCAAGAAAGAAGAGAGACCAGAAAGAAGAGAGCCAAGAAAAGAGAAAGAAAAAAAGAAAGTAAGAAAAAAGGAAAGATTTAAGTATTTGCTGTTAAACTGTCTGACCGTGTTTGTGTCATTTATCTGGTTTAGGTTGTTTGTGTTTTGATGTTTATGTTGTTGCAGTGTTACTGAATTAAAGTAGGAATTAAAAGTTGTTTATGATAATTTGATCACGCTAAAGATAAAATCACTGAAATCTGAACCAGTTACCATGAAGGTGAACAGGTTACAATCAATACTGAAAATCTATCTCCGGGGTGTACAAACTTTTGCACATCCTTTAGCAGGCCGATTTGATCTCGGTTGTTTTTTGTTGTTGTTGTTTCATTTACAGCTTCAGCGACTCTTCCATTTTTAATGAACAACGACATCCATCATTCTGTCCGCTCTTAATGTGGATTTAATGTCATTTATTTATTTACTAAAATTAGAATGACACAAAACTTTTTTGTCTTTAGACGAAAAGTTGGAGCTCTTAAAAAGAAAACAATTCTAAAAACTTTTTAAAGGAAAAAACAGAGACGACATAATAACCGTTATAATGTTAAATAAATGTAGTTTGTAGTTTTGCACCAAATGAATATGTAGGAATCTTAATATATTTAAATTTACAGCTGAATATTCATCACTCAGCTAAAGCATTAAATATTTAATTTATTGTAACCTGTTCTTCCCCGCACCACCGAGCCACCACTTTGGGTCCCTGAGTTAGGCCCTTAACCATTAATTGCTTAGTTGTATAAAAAAGAGATAGATGTAAATTGCTTTGGATAACGGATTAGAATTTTAGAATTATTTATTCTTATATATGATTTATTTTAATGCATGAAAGCTCTGATAACATTTCCTTATTAGTAGTAGTGGAAGTGCTGTAGTAGTATACACATTATATATGATTAGATTACATTACATTAGATTAGACTGGACTAGATTAGACTAGATTAGATTAGATTAGATTAGATTAGATTAGATTAGATTAGATTAGATTAGATCAGGGTGAATGTACAAATAAAACCGTGTGAAAGGGCTGAACTTGGTCAGGGATTTAAACTTTACTTATTCACGGCTGTGAATTAATTGTCTGGATTAGGTGTGTTTTATTGGAATTGAAGCTCTGCAGAGCTGTGGGTCTACAGGAGCTAAGTTTAACACTAGTAAAGTAGGTGGAGAGGGTGCACAGGGTTGAAGAGTGTGGAGGAGGTGGAAGGGATTAACCTTGGCTGAACGGGTAGACTTAATGAAATGGGATGGAAGGTGGAGAATAAAGTGGAGGATGTGGACTTTGTGGTATTTAATGTGTGGAAATGAATTGGGTGAAAAGGGTTGACTGGCATGGTTTGCATGAAATTGAATGAAGTGGGGTAAAAAAAAGTTGAGCAAGGTAAAGAAAGTGAAGTTGTATATACTGAGTGGGGGTAGATTGGTTTGGTTTGAGTGGAGGGGTTGACCAGGTGGAATAAAGTGGAAAGGGTAGACAGGTATGGGTTGGGTAGAGGGGAAGGACTTGCATATTCTGGTTGAGGTGGACTGGGTAAAGTGTATGGAATGTGATGGACTGGGTGGAACAAGGATACTTGGCTGGAGGGGGTGGAACAGAATACACACAGGTGTAGAGAATTAACAGGTTGAAGGAGTACGAGGTGGACTGGATGGAATGGAAAGTTAACAAGATAGGGAAACGGAAATTCTAGGTGTGGAGTGGATTGGTATGGTTTGGGTGCAGGGGGTGGACTTGGTGTAGACTGATATGGTTTGGATGGACTTCTATGTACTGTGTGGTAGTGGACTGGTATGGTTTGGGTGGAGAGGTGGGCTGGATGGAACAGGTTTAATTGGGTGGAGGGGGTGGGACAGAATAAACTTGCATTTAGGGTATGGACTAGGTGTAGGAGTGTGGATGTGGTAAAATGGGATGGGCTAAGTGAAACGATAAACTGGTCAATACGTGCTTCCCCCAAACCAGGGATGGGGTAAAATGGGGGTGGAGTAGGTAAAACTGGGTTAAACTTGTATGGATAGGTAGAGTAGGTAAACTGGGAGAACGTTAGCACAGTCTGATTCAGGGGAACAGACTGCCCCTCATTGGTTATTTGTCAATGTCAGAGTGAACAGGCAGCGTTTCATCTCCACTCAGTCTGATTTATTAAGTCTGTTTCTCCGTCCTGTCGAGCTGCAGAGCTAAGCGCTAACACCCCTCTGATAAATCACACCACAGAGCTCAGAAGACGTGTTTCAAAAACACATTAACCCCTGGACCCGAGCCGTCTCGAACAGATGGGTGATGTGCGGTTCACGCTCTGAAGGTCAGATTGAGTTTGAAGGTGTGATGTGTGAAAAGACAAAAAGAAGAATGTCATTTAGATAAACATCACACCAAAAAGGAATAAAGCTAACATTCGCATCACGCTAAACTGATCAGGAAACATATTCTATTTGAAGACAAGGTGCAGATTATTGACATAATGATTTAGATCTTACATGAGAAGCAGGAGTAGATCTGTTTAAACACTGGAGACCCATTAAAGACAGTTAAAGTACAAATTAAATTAAGAAGTAACTCAGTGGTGATGGACCAAGCTGCCACTGCTGGGACCCCGAACAAGGCCCTTAACTGTAAGTGCCTCTGGACCTATGCCATAAGTACATGTTCATCTAAAGGATTTTGTGTCCCAGATTTTAAAGAGGGTCCAAAAGCAGCATCTCCATCAACAGGTCTGAAGGACAGTGTGTCTCCGGATTCAGGTTCCTAATATTCTCTGACTCTTCAGATCTGATTAAGTGAATTAGCTCTGCAGGATCTTTATCTTCTAAAGTCTAAGATGGAGAAAGTTCTGCAGGTGTGCAAAGGGTGCTAAGGTTCACCAACCCCTTATTGAGCCAAACAAACAGCTATTAAACCCATTTCCCTCAAGAGACCCCAGACTACACTGTTACACCTCTGGGGTTCTACTGCCTTTGGTCATCCTGAGGATCTCTGTAGTCTATACTGGACTGTATATTCTCTCTGACCTGTACAGAATTGTAGATTCATTGTTTACAGCTGTTTAGAGTCTCGGTGTTTGTTTTACCTCTTCAGTTGCACCAGGTCTCAGGGTTAAATCCCGGACGAGCCGCCATATTTTACACATCTCCTCTAGTTTAGAGGTTGAACCAAAAGCTTTAGGTCTTTATTTGATCTTTACGGAGCAGCATGGTGGCTTAGTAGTTAGCACAGCACAGTAGTTGCCTCACAGCAATAATGTTCTAGGTTCGTATCCCCTGAGGGGTCTTTCATAGTGGAGTTTGCATGTTTCTCTTCCATTTATGTTCACTCTGGGTACTCTGGTTTCCTCCCACAGTCCAAAAACTGTATGTTGGGTAGATTGGTGATTCTAAATTGCCAATAGGAGTAAGTGAGAGTGTGTGTGTGTGTGTGTGTGTGTGGTTGTATGTCTGTATGTGACCCTGTGATGGACTAGTGTCCACTATATTTATATTTATGGCATTTATTAGATGTCCTCATCCCGATTGACATGTATAACATTGTTTAAATCTAATGAGCATTTGAGGGTTAAGGGCCTCGCTCTGGGGCCCAGCAGAGGCAGCTGGCAATTGAATTCACAATCTTCTAATCATTAAACCTTTATTGAAAAAAACACAGACATACAGTATAAAATCATCTAAAATGTTAGTGAATTATCTGGAGAACTTGACCTTCTGACCTCTTGTCAATCATTTTACAGACAGTCCGTGAGTGCTTTTTTTGCTCCACCCCCATTTCCAGAGACGCTGAAAACAGAAATAAAGATGCTGGAAGCTGGACGCTGTCTTAACCTGCTGCTGCATGTCTGACCTGTGGATTAAATAATCATTATTTAGTGCATCAGGTGGTCTTAAATACCGACACACACATACACACATACACACATAGACACCTGGCTTAGCTCATCTTACACCACACACTTCATGAATGAGCAGTTCTTTAGTGCTGTGGAATTAGACAAAAACACACACACACACACACACATACACGTACACAAATAGTACATAAAGCAGGGTTGCCAAATTTGTATTTATCACACAATTTAAATGTAAAATTGTTGTCCTGAATGAAAAGAATTGCGTAGAATTTGTATTATTTCCACTTGTAATATTTCAAAAAAATATTTATAGGTAATTTATTGGAAATATTTGTGTATAGTTATATAGGTTTAATGTTTATATAGGTTTTGTTATATATATATTATATTTACCTGATATTGTAGTGGTGTTGTGACGTTGTACCACTAGAGAGCGTTGTACCCCTAGAGAGAGATGTTCTCTCTCTCTTCTTTTCTCTATCACACACACACACACACACACACACACACACACACACACACTAGTTTAGGATGACAAAGCTGTTGCAAACCCCTTTCTTATAACTTAATGGTATAATACATAAATAAACGTTAAATAAAAAAATTAAAATGAAGCTTATATTTAATTAATGTCTATTATTTACTATGACTCATAATAAATATAAAGAAGTGGGAGTGTGTGTGTGTGTGTGAGTGTGGTTAAGGTGTTGGACTGCCAACCCAAAGATTGTGGGTTCGATTCCCAGCTCCACCAAGCCACCAATGTTGGGCCCCTGAGCAAGGCCCTTAACCCCCAACTGCTCAGTTGTATATAAGATAAATGTCGCTCTGGATAAGGGTGTCTGCCAAATGCTGTAAATGTATCGAGTAGCGAGATGACATCATCAAAAAGTGCCAGACAGTCAGGAATGTACTACTTTTAAGTTAGTTTACATTTTAGCAGGTGAGTTCTTAGCTGGTAAAATAAAAACCTTATTTACATGCACACCACAAGGCCCGGCTCTAGGCATGACAGACAGAGACGCGGTTCATAATTCAATCTATCTATCTATCTATCTATCTATCTATCTATCTATCTATCTATCTATCTATCTATCTATCTATCTATCTATCTATCTATGTAGTGTTCTATCTATCTATCTATCTATCTATCTATCTATCTATCTATCCACTTTTCTATCTATCTATCTATCTATCTATCTATCTATCTATCTATCTATCTATCTATCTATCTATCTATCTATCTATCTATCTATCTATCTATCTATCTATCTATCTATCTATGTAGTGTTCTATCTATCTATCTATCTATCTATCTATCTATCTATCTATCTATCTATCTATATCTATGTAATGTATCTTCTATCTATCTATCTATCTATCTATCTATCTATCTATGTAGTGTTCTATCTATCTATCTATCTATCTATCTATCTATCTATCTATCTGCCTGTCTGTCTGTCTGTCTGTCTGTCTGTCTGTCTGTCTATCTATCCATTCATCTATCCATCCATTTTACAGAGTGTCTATCTTCTTAACCCCACCCCCAAAAACCGCCCACCTGGGATATCTGTCTGCCCACCCTTCCATGGGCAAGAACCGGGCCTGTGCACACAATAAGGGGTTCAATCTAATACACAGATGGAAAGTTTTGTCCCAAATGTAGCATTTTTTCTTTTTTGATCTGGACCAAATAATCCAAACAAACTGAACTGTAAGTGTGAACACACCCTTAGATAAAAGTATTCGGAGTTTAGATGGAGCCACTCTAACAGTGAAACTGCGGCTCATGTCATGTTCTGGTGGTTTTTTCTCATTTTAATAATCGGAATTTAAGTGTAAATTTCTGACGACGATGTCATACAAAGTTAATTATGTCTAATTTATCAAAAACGACCCTGCGGCATAGAGTTAGCTTTGTTAGCTACTAGTAAATTTAGTTAACCTAAGGTGCAGTTAAGCAGCAAAGTGGACATTTCAAAGTTTTCCGTCTCCAAATCTTGTCCCGGTAAAGGAATTCCACAAACTCGGCTTTCTGGAGCAGAATTCAGGAACGAAAGTGTGTGCGCACCGGCATGTGGTTCTGATTTAGATGTAATGTTTTAAATCAAAGGCGTTATGTGCAGTGGGATTTCTGATCGTGTGTGTGTGTGTGTGTGTGTGTGTTTTACACCCTGCTGCACTTTGAAATGTGATCTTTATTGTCCAGCCAAGTATGAAACGCTGCTCCTCCCAAACAAAACACACACAATTTATGTAATACAATTCAAAAATATTTTATTTTCCCAATAAATTACAGATAAATACATTTAGAATTAAATATAAAATACATTTACTTAATAAGTGAAGAAAGAAAGATTTGAAGCTTGAAACATTCATCAACTCATTTAAATAAAATCATTTTCTTCTCAAAGTTGGAACCTCAACATACAGATTTAATTCATTTTAAGAGATTTTTCCCATAAGCAACAACGCAAATACGGAGAATGTGTTCCAGTCACCCAAAAATAATATTATTATATTACTATAAGCATATAAAACACTTAAAACATTTGGAAAATAAAGTTAAATAAGAT
>VCAZ01000094.1:1711192-1728692 GCA_005784505.1 Bagarius yarrelli | reverse complement strand
AACAAAAATGAGAGGGTGTGGTCATATGGACGATCAAGAGAAGTTGGTGGGTATGGTTAAGTACATGGTCATCTGGAAGTGTGGCCAGCTGAATGGTTGTAAGACATGAAGATCCGTTTCCTCCAAAAGAAACACTTTAAAAAGCTGACCAGATGTCTCCAGGAAGATCAAATGGGTACAATAGGAGAATCCCAAGAGCTACTGAGGGATGATGAATGGATGAATGGAAATATAGTTTCTGAGAGATGGACTGAGAGAAGAGCAGAGCAGGGCTATATGATGCATGAGACAGTTGATATGGTGAGACTTAAAGAATATTTAATTTTTGACATTTGGCAGAGGCCTGTAACCAGAGTGATCTAAGCAGTTGAAGGTTAAAGGTCCAATGGTGGCAGCTTGGTGGCGCTGAGAAATAACTCTATGATTTTTTGAACTTCAGTCCAACACCTTAAAGGCTGAGCTACCACTTGCTCATGGGACTGTAACATAACAGGTGAAGAAAGAGAATTTGATCAGATATCTTTAGAAAAAACTGGGTCCATTTAGGGGGCCCGGTCATGAGTGCACATAACTACAGAAGAACAAGGTGGTCAGTTGGATGAGACTAAA
Source organism: Bagarius yarrelli (assembly GCA_005784505.1). NCBI lineage: Eukaryota > Metazoa > Chordata > Actinopteri > Siluriformes > Sisoridae > Bagarius > Bagarius yarrelli. Next base: position 1,728,083 of record VCAZ01000094.1, on the reverse strand, counting down.
ACATCATACGGGTTCAGTTTAGATGGTATGGTCATAGAAAATGTAGTGGGTGGGGCTAGTTTTGCTGTAGAGATCAATGGTACAGCTGAGTGAAGTGCTTTAAAGGATCAAAGGGGTAAATGGGTTCCTGGGCGGGGCCAAGTGGATGGCTCCATCAAGGTAAGAGAGAGTCTCCAGGTGGATGTTTTAAAGTGATCAACAAACTCAGTGAGATCACTAAACAGTGTGAGTGTGATAAGTTAGCAAATGTAGCAGCTCACGGCGAGAGGTTTGTTTTTTAATTTGTGTAAATATTTAAATTGACGGCTTTCGTTAACAGAGACACGCCCATTACAATTCAACATCTAATCACTTAATCAGCACTAAAGCAACTCTCAGAGACCTGGAGTCTTTTCCAGACAAGAACTATTTTAAAAAGTGTGTGTGTTTGTGTGTGTGTGTGTGTCTAGCTGCAGGTCTAAGACGTAATTGGCAGGTCGAGACATTAAAGGGGTCACGGTTGGAATTTGAGGTAACGCTGCAGGCAGTGGGTGTCGTCACAGACACGGTTCACTTGGTCTGAAAGCCATACACACACACACACACACACACACACAGAACAGAATGTTTAATAAACCTAGACAAAAATACTACAACAACACATTCATTTTTTAAACAAAATCTCTCCACATTTCACATTTTCACCTCATTTGTCCTTAAACAGAGGCGGAGACCAGCTGTGTGTGTGTGTGTGTGTGTGTGTGTGATATAAAACATGAACCTTCTTAGCATTGTTCTAATGCTCTAATTCTTTATATTGTGATTAGCATTTATTTTTCTCCTTTAAACTACATGTAAGGAAATTATGGGATGGATTCATGTTGCTTTCAGTGTGCGTCTATACAAGAGTGAAAAGTTTTTGTAATTACGAGTTCTTTACAGTAGCCATTAGAAAACTCTTAAGAACCTTTAAGGAACCTTTAATGTTTCTAAAACTACAATCGATCAACCAACGTCATCGGATTGATCTAAATTTAATAATCATTAGTTCATTTTATTAATATAAAATGTTTTTAAAGAGAAATTTTGTTTTTAGTGACATCACGGTTATTGTTGGTTATCATGGTTATTGTACCTTCAGACAGCCTTGTGTTTTAAATCTTTACCCAGCTTATGTTCTGTATACATATTTCCAGTTGCTGAAAAACAGTGATCTCACAGCACTAAACTCTCAGCTAGTTATACTAGTTATAGTTAAATAAAATAAAAATATGACATGAGAATTTTTGAGCTGAGTGCAGCTGTGGGTGTGTGTGTGTGTGTGTGTGTGTGCACTCCCACACACACCTGGAGGTCCAATGGACAATGAGGCTTTGAAGAAATCCAGTGTTATCTGCTCGTGTGTGATGAGTGTGTGTGATGGACAGCAAGACGGCCGGAGAGATGAAAGAGCCTGAGAGACTACAGATACCCAGAGGGGGCGGAGTCACATGCTGCTACACAGCCAGGTGTGTTTGTGTGTGTGTGTGTGTGAACTTACAGCCAAGCCGCGAAGTATGGCTTATACTCTGGACTTTGCATGTGCAATTGTGTGTTTGATCTATACATGTATTGTGCACTCTATAGATAATAATCTGGTGTAAAGTAGTGTATTTAAATGAGTGGTGTTTAATATGTAGTGTATTTAAATAAGTGGTGTTTAATATGCAGTGTATTTAAATAAGTGGTGTTTAATATATAGTGTATTTAAATGAGTGGTGTTTAATATAAAGTGTATTGAAAATAAGTGGTGTTTAATATATAGTGTAGTTATGTGAGTGGTGTTAAATATGTAGTGTATTTAAATGAGTGATGTTTAATATGTAGTGTATTTAAATGAGCGGTGCTTAATATGTAGTGCATTTAAATGAGTGATGTTTAATATGTAGTGTATTTAAATGAGTCATGTTGAATATGTAGTCGGTCGAGACGTCTGCTAAGAGCTGTGCCCCTTTGGGGCCACGCCGACAGTTTCCATAACTCCTGATAGGGGTGCCCTATAACTATAACTATAACTATGTATAAGAGATGTAGTATAAAATGAGTAAAAATTATAGGATATGTATATACATACACTAAAAAAGTCCATGCACATGGCAACAGAAGTATATACAAATATTGATATAAGTATCAAAGTGTCCTTGTGCTGGATTGGAAGTATTAAGTGATTCTGTGCTGTGCTAGTCCAGTGTTGTGCTAGTCGGTTGTGCAAATAATTGTGCAAATAATTGAGAAAAGGTCCCGTTATCAGGTGCCCCGTTATTTCTGATTTAGACATCGAATAACCTGCAGGAAAAAGCTCTTTCTTATTCTCTCTGTGTTTGCCTTAAAGGAGTAAAAGCGTTTTCCTGAATGGAGAAAAAAGGTAATTGTTGGGATGGCTGAGGTCCTTCATAATCATCCTGGCCCTGGTCAGGCACGGCTTGTTGTAGATGTCCTGGATGAGAGATGGAGGATGAAGTGTGTTTGCCCACAGCAAGTTTACAGCTTGTGGTCTGTCAGGAAGTTGGAGATCCATTGACACAGGGATGGGCTGAGTCCCAGGACCTCCAAATTAGAGGTGAGCGTAGAGGGATTTATTGTGTTGAACGCTGAACTGTAGTCCACAAACAGCTTCTTCGCCTAATTTCGATTTCTGCAGTCCAGGTGGCTTGTTGTTACGTCAAGCAGATGTGCAATGGCATCCGCAGTAGATCAGTTTTGGCGGTATGCAGTGGATTCAATGTGTCTGGTGGTAATGCAGTGATGAAGTCTCTGACCAGTCTTTCAAAGCACCTCATCACTACTGAAGTCAGTACCCTACAGGGAAGTAGTTGTTAAGGCAGGCAGGCTGGGGTTTCTTTTGGACAGGAACAATGGTGAACTGTTTAAGCATGAGGGGACTACAGACGGTTCTAGGGTGAGGTTGCATATTTAAACATCGGTGATAGCTGGTCAGCGCAGGCTTTCATAACCCGACCTGTAATTCCATCTGGTCCTGCTCCCTTCCTAGTAGAACTCCCCTGAATGCCCCCCTCATGTCATGCTCAGAGATTGTGAACATTTTTTCCTCTCTGGCTCTTCTTCAGGATCTTGCTTGGCCAACATGGATCCCGGGTTAAAAATGGTGAAACATAAGTGCATTGTATATTAATAAATATAAGAGTGGCCATCATTACATAATGATTCAGTCTCATATACAGCAGGCCAAAAGGTTTAGCCTCTGAAACTGCCTGACAGTGAATGACTACCCCTTGTCCTGCATTGTGACCGAATCCCAGATGATCCCCAAGAAGGTAACGGTCTGAGCTAGGGAGAGCACACTTCTTGTTGACTCTTACCCTAGCACCGGGATATGTGCAAGAACGGAACAACTCGGTACTGGAATACTTTGTCCCAAAAGCAAGCCTCAGAAACTTCCTGTGCTGGGGAAGAATGGATAAAGGGAAGTATGTGTCTTTGAGATCTAATGTGACAAACCAGTAATGGAATGTGATTTGTGAGGTAACCCATTTATAGTCAGCATTTCGATTTGTAGCAATTTGATTTCCACGTTTAGATGGCAAAGATCTAAGATCGGGCATAGTTCTCCATCTTTCTTTGGAACTATAGAGTATCGGCTGTAAAAGCCTGACTGCACTTGGTGAGGAGGTATTTTTTTCTACTGCTCCTTTTTGTGAGAGTGCCATCACTTTTTTTTTACATAACTGGAACCTGCTTGGGGGGTATGCTCAAGTGGAGTATCCTGTTGAATCACAGTAAACGAGGCCCGAATTGAATTCTGTAACCGCCTTGATCGTCTGCAAGAACCATTGTGATGTACGGCAGAGTTTCCCATATTGCCATCAAGTCTACTAAGGTAATTAACCTCCTGAGGCTGAGTTCCGGTATATCTTGAGCCAGCTCCCTGAAGCAAAAGCTCAGCAGGGGGAAACAACTGCCAATGAAGCTTTTCTTAAACTCACTAGTTCTTGTGGAATCAACAGACGGGTTGTACAATTTTCAGACAAGCCCCATGATTGGAGTCCCATGGAAGAACTTATGTTTCGCCATTGGTGGCATGTGTGGCAAGATATTTCTCTGAGGACACTAGGAGGCTTCGGGTACCATATACCGTGGTATGATCTCCCCCGGAGGGTGTGTCCACAGAGGTCTGGCTCTGCTGGTGTCTAGACCTCTTTCCTGGAACCTTCTTGGGAAGAGTGACAGTCCTCAAACTCACCTTGCTCCCTGATATAAATAAACCACACATGACAAACATAAACAAACAGCACATGACAAGCATAAACAAAGAAATATCCACAAAGGCCTAAAATCCCATAAAACCTCAGTGGAGTATCTAATTGTTATTGTGACAGGAGACAGTTTATTTAAATAACACAAACATTCTAAACACACCTCTGCAACGTTTACTGCACACACACACACACACACACACACACACACACTTTATAGTGTTTTCTCATTGTGGGTGATGGTGATGTTTCTAATCGAGCGGCCGTGAGAGATGACATGAGAAAAAAGGTTAGCTGACAGGAGCCTGGCGTTCAATCAAGCACACACACACACACACACACACACACGCACGCACACACACACACATACACACACACACACAGCTTGTCATGAACTACATATACAGCATAGTTCGAGGATTAGGAATAGGATGGGTTTCTCTGTTTCTCTAAGCGGAGAAGACAACGCTTATCTGCACTCAGACACTCCATCATGAAACCCGAGATCAGTGTGGGGTTTTTTTTCTGTGTGTGTGTGTGTGTGTCTGTGTGTGTATGTGTGTGTGTGTGTGTGAGTGTAAGAGAAAGAGATAGAACAGCACAGTGAATTAAAATACAGTTTTCAGAATTTATCTGTATATGTGTGTGTGTGTGTGTGTGTGTGTGTAAGACACTAACCTCCTGGAATTACCTGCTAATGTTGAGTGATGAAGAGAAGATTTATTTGACCTAACGTCAGGTTATTGTGTGTGTGTGTGTGTGTGTGTGTGTGTGTGTGTTTGTTTGCAAACTTTCCTTTTTTTGCTGCTTTTTTTATTACATTTATTAATAATCTGTCAAATTCATCTTTAAATGATATCAGTGTAAATAATTAAATTTGTGTAGTTTGTAAATTCAATAAAAATTTTAATTAAAAGAAAGAAAGAAAAGAAAAGAAAAGAAAGAAAGAAAGAAACAGACAAACAAAAGAAAGATACAATAGAATAGAACATGAGAGAGAGAGGAAGGGAGAGAGACAAAGGGAGAGAGACAATGAGAGAGCATGAGATTTAGAGAGAAAGACAGATTAAAAGAGACAAGAGAGAGAAGGGGAAAAGAGAAGAAGGAAGAGAGAGGGGAAAAGAAGAGTGTAGAAGTCGGGCAAGACATGGAGATGATGTCGTCCTTTGCTGGTCTTAATTTAAACAGCATCAATAATGTAAGGGCTCCAAAAGTCGTGAGACTTTTACAGGATCAAGCAACATTAGAAACGTGTTATAACACACTGATCCAATTCTTGCAATAAAACGTCATGAGGAACACTGTGTGACTGTGTGTATGTGTGTGTGTGTGTGTGTCTGTGAGTGTGTGTGTGTGCGTGATGCTCTCATAAGGTAACACAAAGAGAGTGTATTTTGCCAGGAGTCATGTACAGCGAGTGAGGTCGTGAGAGCCGCTGCATTTTAAGCTAAACGTTTGTCCAATCAGATGAAGTGCGTAGAAATGAGCACGCAATCTCCAACATCGTTCATCTTATTGGGACCACCTGGCCTGCGTACTCATCTCGACTTCTCCAAATAAACTGTGTGCAGCAGATAAACGCTGTTCCTCGGAGAGATTAGAGCTGACAGGAGGAGCTGGAGCGATGAGGTGTGCTTTTTACAGAGCCAAACCCCGAAAACACAACCAAAATAAAACAAAAACCTTCGAGCTGAAAATGAAAACGAAAGAAAAGGAAAAAACAGCTAGAGAAAGAAAGAAAAATTAGTAAAAGAAAGAAAGAAAGAAAGAAAGACAATTTATTACATTAACGTAAAAGAAACAATGTCAATCATCTTCAATGTATGGAGTGTAAACCAAAATTTAACTAACGGTTAAAGATTTGATTAGAATTGTTACTTACTATAAATTATCTTTATATTTTATGATTTTTTTAATTTTCTTTTATTAACTTTTTATCAGATTTAAAGATTTATGTCTGTGTGTGTGTGTGTGTGTGTGTGTCTGTTGCAGGGCAGTGGGCAGTCCCCTGGTAATGGATCCTAACAGTATCTGCAGGAAGACGCGACGTTTGGCCAGTAAACAGGCGGATTTATGTCAGAATCACCCGGAAATTGTGGTGGAGGTGGTGAAGGGAGCGCGACTCGGAGTAAGAGAGTGTCAGTACCAGTTCCGCTTCCGACGCTGGAACTGCACCAGCCACAACAAGTACTTTGGAAAAATTCTACAACAGGGTGAGAGAGAGAGAGAGGAGATTAATATCCCCATGACTTTATTACATCATCAGAACAAGACAAAAAGAAAAAAATATACAGTGATCTGTACTGGAGATGAGTATGTAATGAGTGTATTGTGGGGTGTGGTTTATTGTGATGTGTGAAGAGTGTATTGTAGAGCTGATGAGTGTATAGTGTGTGGTGAGTGTATAGTTTGTGTGAAAAGTGTATTGTGGTGTGTGATGAGTGTATAGTGGTGTGTAAAGGGTGTATAGTGTGTGTCAATAGTGTATTGTATTGTGGAGTGTAATGAGTGTATTGTGGTGTGTGATGAGTGTATAGTGGAGTGTGTGATGAGTGTATTGTGGAGTGTGTGATGAGTGTATTGTGGAGTGGGATATGTGTATAGTGGTTTGTGGTGTGTGATGAGTATATAGAGTGTGACTGTGGAGTGTATTGTGGAGTGTGATAAGTGTATAGTGTGTGAGAAGAGTGTATTGTGGTGTGTGATGAGTGTATAGTGTGTGTGAAGAGTATATTGTGGTGTGTGATGAGTGTATAATGTATTGAAGAGTGTATTGTGGTGTGTGATGAGTGTATAATGAAGTGTGTGATGAGTGTATAGTGGTGTGTGATGGGAGTATAGCCTGTGAGTGAAAAGTGTATTGTGGTGTGTGATGAGTGTATAGTGTGTTTGAAGAGTGTATTGTGAAGTGTGTTTAGTATATAGTGTATAGTGTGAACACTTAACAAAATTCTCTAGCTAGTTGATAGCCATGCTAGCCATGCCATGCTTTTTTTTTTTTTTATTAAAAAATGAAATAAACTTCTGGGTATGGGTATCAGTGAGTGTTTGCACCAGCAGGGGGCAGAATATATCATTTTGCCCAGAGCATCGGTTTGGACATATCACTAGTCAGTGTTCGGCAAGAGTTTTTTTTCTGAGACATCACCAGAGCAGTTTGAATGTGCAGAAAGTCAGTCATGTCATCTATGAGATCTGCAGCAGGATTGATGTGTTTGGCCTGCGGTGAGTTGACATGTTTGCACATGGGCCGCAACTCGACTCCCCATGGCGCGAGACTGACTGACTGCCTCTCCGTATGGAAATTAATCATAAATTCCTCCATGTCTAGAGGCAAGGCTTCATGTCTATAAGAGCTTCTCTGTTTGGAAACGTTCGCTGCAATTACGGTGAGACACGGCCATTAAGAGCACGAGTAGCTCTGTCGTGGCAGGTCCACTTCCTGTTGCAGAGGGTACGGGGTGCACAAAGGAGACACGCATATTTTTGCTCCTGCACAAATAACCGCCAGCTGTTTTCCTATGCTATTCAAACATGCCAAACAGCACCGACGCTGCCTCGGCCCGAGGCATTAACTTCACAATGCCAAGAGACTCTCACCCTCTTTCTCTCTCTCTATTTCTCTGAGCTGTAACTTAGAAATGATGAAGATGCTGCATGCTTTGTGCTGCCTGTTACATCAAGTTCACTTTATTTACACATTTATGTTTCTGGAATTTGGCAGATGCCCCCATCCAAAGCGAGTTACATTTATCTCATTTTTTATCTAACTGTGCTTTTAAGGGTTAAGGGTCTTGCTTAGGGGCCCAGCAGTGGCACCATGATTGTCCTGAAAACTGAGCCGACAATCTTCAGGTCAGAAGACCGATACTGACCCACCAACCACTGACCCACCACAGATTACAGTAGTCAGTGTTGCTAAGTTGTAAACAAGGCCCCTAAGCCTCAACTGCTCAGCTTGATACAAGAGATTAATGTAAGTGACTAATGTATGTGTGTATGTATGTGTGTGTGTGGGTGTGTGTGTGTGACAGATATCCGGGAGACGGCTTTCGTGTATGCAATCACGGCTGCTGGAGTAACTCATGCAGTAACACAGGCCTGCAGCATGGGGGAACTACTACAGTGTGGCTGTGAGGCTCCGCCCCTTCGCCAAGCTGAAGCTCCGCCCATTGTCGATGGGGCATGGGATGGGGGCGGGGCCTGGGAGTGGGGCGGATGTGGAGATGATGTGGAGTTCGGCTATGAGAAATCCAAACAGTTTATGGACACCAAGCGGCGGAAGGGCAAGAGTGACATCCGAACCCTTATTGACCTGCACAACAACGAGGCCGGACGCTTGGTACTTACCGATTAAGTCATACTGTTATAATAATAATAATCATAATAATCATATTAGTAATTAAAACCCAAATTCTGGAAAACTTTTTTAAATATAAATAAAATTAAATGAACTAAAAGACTTTTAAATTACATGAGTCAATATTTTATTCAGAATAGAAAATAGCTAGCATGAATAATGTTTAAACTGAAAAAATGTATGCACAAAATGAGCTCATTTTTAATTTGATGCCTGCTACAGGCCCTACAACAGTTGGGACAGGTCATGTTTATCATAGTGTAGCATCTCCTATTCTTTTCAGAACAGTTTCAAGACATCTGGGCATCGAGAATATACTTTGATTTTGTGTTGGAATTTGGTACCATTCTTGCCTGATTCAGGTTTCCAGCTACTGAAGAGTTTGTGGTCGACTTTGACGTTTTTTAGTTTAACTATGTGCTAGATGTTCTTTATATGAGAAAGATCTGGACTGCAGGCAGGTTAACTGAACTCTTTTACTATGAAATCATGCTGTTGTAATAGCTGCAGTATGTGGCTTTACACTGTCCTGCTAAAATACACAAGGTCTTCCCTAAAATGATACCCACATTGCCATAGCTGTCCCAGTGTCATTTGTGGGGACTGTTTGATACAAGAACCCTGGATACTAGGGCTGTGGCTAGAACCCGGTTGTACAACCAAACAAATTTATGCAGGGTAGCCCAACCCAATGCCAAGGCCATTAGTAGAGTGTACCCTTCCAGGAGCAGGGAGGCCAGTGGTCTTATAAGCAAGAGTAATGGTCACAACCACTCATCTGCTTATTGTCTGTTTAGTGACTTACAACCCTTTCTTTTGTGAGCCAAAACAGACAAACAGCTGATCTGACCTCCATGGTCCATGAAGCAGCTGTATGTACGTACCTAGTGCTTACACTGAGCACAAAAGGTTTAGCTTCTACTGATATGGGAATCGATGATGACAGAAGGCCTGCAGCTCATTGGGACCCGGCACCACCGTTGGCCAATATGGCCAATAGGCATATAATTTTCATTGTAAGGTGCTTGTCTAAAGCCTGCTTTATTGGTTCATAAGGGGTTCAGTAAGTCTCCTTAGCAAGATAACTAGGTCCCATGATGGAAAACTCAGTTGCCATGCAGGCTTTAGCCTTTCTGTGCCACTACGAAACCTCAATACTAATAAGTCCTTACCCAATGATTTGCCACCCAGAGGAGCGTTAAAAACAGCTATAGCTGACATATATACCTTATTGAGCAAGCCAATGGTGTCTGTAAAAAGAAAAAAACTCACTGAGATTAATTAACCGAGTCCTGCTGTTGGTTTTATTTTCAGGCATAGATTTTCCTTGTGGTGGGAGCTTTGGACTGGAGTATGATCTTAACGATCTTAGTCAAGAGACCTCAATGGCCACACCAAAAATTTAGATAGGGGTGTGCTAAGGCCCTCCCTTGCATGCAAGAGGAGGTCCCTCCAGACAGATATCTGGAGAGGATGGCCATCAGGGAGATACACTCTTTGCCTGTCCAGAATAGGGCTATCAGCAACAGCGTCACACTGTCCTGGCGTACTGATTTCAAAACTCCAGAAACACATCCAGACGTGGCCTTGTAAAAGCCTGACTACACATGGTGGGGAGGGATTAAGATGTTCAATAATGAGAATCAAAGCACTTTCATACGTCACTCTGGATAAGAGCGTCTGCTAAATGCTGTAAATGTCTAACTGACTTGATCCCGATGATCTAAGTGATCTGATTGGCTTATATTCAGTAAGCATATTTGCAATGTATTTGGGTAGACCATTGAGTGATTTATAAACAAGTAACAGTGCTTTAAACTGAATCCGAAATGTAACAGTGAGTCAGTGAAGCTTTCAAATAAAACATTTGTAATTGTTGCTGCTATTATAATAAGGATGCAACACATAACACACAGCATAAGAAAGGGTATGGGCTTGCATACCTCAGTAGCAGGAGGTTGGGTCAGGTAGATCATACAGGGTGTGTAAACCTCAAAAGCTGGATTAAGGTGGTAACAGGTTGTAGCTTGTAAGGGTAGTGGTAGTTCAAAGGATTGAGGCTATCAGCTGCTGATTATAGAATCAGGGTTTAAGCCTCACCTCTGTTTTGCTACTTATTGGCCCTTGTACAAGGCCCTTAACTCCCCCTGCTCCAGACCTCAACATCCTAAGTTGCAGTACCATATTTTCTTTAAATGGAGAATCACCAATCAACATGGAATGTACATCTTAGAAGTGGACAATAAATGGATGAACAAGCTTGCTGACCCCAGAAGCAGGATCTTGATAGTATCATGGGGTTGTAGACTTTACAAACAGAATCTGAAAGTGTGCATTGGATTATACAGCTTTCCAAAGGTTTGTGTTTGGAGGCTAAAGGTTTATGCTGCTTCTGAGCTTCCAGGGTTCCAGACCGTGTATTTGGATCTTGGGCCATTATGATGCTCTAGTTCTGGTTGGAGTGTCATTGGTTGTAAGAGCTCACTACTGAATGATGAATGGGCAGTGACTCTGGGGGGGTCTGTCTCTGTTTTTCATTGTTGGACATTTGATGCTTCTGCAAGAAATTAGAGTTAAACCTAAAGGCACATCTTAAAATGACAATAATGTGTGTATGAGTGTGTGACCTTGAGTTTCTTTACAGTTGTGGGTGTAGACAGATCAGACATGGAAGTGCAGCCTTTTTTTGGAGATGATAATTATATGTAATGACATTCTTTTTTAACTGTACAGCAAAAGAGTCTTTAATCATCAAGGATAATAATGTTGGCATTAATGGAGGTTAATTACCTGAGGGAAGTTCAAGATTGAATTCTGCTGTCAGGTTCTTTAAGCTCTTGAGTAGCTCAAGGCTAAAGGGAACGGGAGGGTATAGAAAAGCAAATTCCTTCTGTAGTGCCTCACCTGTTATCACTTTAATCTGTGTGTGTTTGTGTGTGTTTGTGTTAACTGCAGGCGGTAAAGAACTACATGAGGACTGAATGCAAATGTCATGGGCTGTCAGGTTCCTGCACACTGCGTACTTGCTGGAAAAAGTTGCCCCGGTTTCGGGAAGTGGGCAACCGTCTTCTAGAGCGGTTCAATGGTGCATCCAAGGTGATGGGGGGCAACGACGGAAAAACACTGATACCCGTTGGCCAGAACATTAAAGCTCCAGATAAACAGGATCTAATCTATTCAGCTGAGTCTCCTGACTTCTGTCTTCCAAACAGAAAAACGGGCTCCCCAGGCACCAGGGGGAGAACCTGCAACAGCACAGCACTGGACGTGAGTGGCTGTGACCTGCTGTGCTGTGAAAGAGGGTATCGAGACGAAGTTGTTGTCCTGGAGGAGAACTGCCTCTGCCAGTTCCATTGGTGTTGTGTCGTCCAGTGTAAAAAGTGTTCAGTCCGCAAGGAACTCAGTCTCTGTCACTAACTGGAAAATCTTAAACCTCAGGTGTTTGCAGAACCAAATTACCTGGCTTGTCTGTTTGTGACCTCAACTGACTAAAACCTCAACTGAGTAGTCTTCTGATGGAGCTCCAGATTACTCCCTTATCAATTGAGGAATCTAGAACACAAAAAGTGTCAGAATCCTGAGGACTGTTCTATGGATTTTAACCCTTTGGCAAGATAGTCTAGAACCTCATACACCTGGTTGGATTTTATGCTCTGTTGATAGAGTTTCTGACCAAGTGGAGAATTTGGAACATATATAGGATGGTTTGTGGCAGGGTACCTACTCCTTTCTTTTTTGTGGTTCCAGAATTCCCTTTTCTAGAAAACATGGTCTGAGGGAGCGTTTTCACACTGAATCAGCTAGTGGATATTTTGAAATGTTGACCCACGTTTAAGGAGATGATTTGCATTTTACAAACTGTGGACTGTTAAAGTTTGAAGGCATTGAGCTGGTAAAAAATCTGGATTGCTTTGCTAATGAAATCCCATCATGTTCCATAACATGGAATGATCTAAAAGGCACAAACTTATGAAGACATTCTAGAGTACTGACTCATCTGATGGAGTTTAATTACAGTCTCTGGAGCATCTGGAAATTTTTATTATTACAGAATGTCAAAATTTGTCAGAAAACCTCTTCTGAAGAACATCTTCTGCTAAAGATCTAAATAGAGATCACCAGATAGAGATCACAGCCAATTTAAATACCAAATGTTTTTTTTTTTATCATGTTCTCCTGGTATGAACAAACTTTAAGATGTTGCTGAGAACATATTTGTTGTTGTGATGTAAAAAATTGTGCGAAATCGTGACAGAACAGAAACTTACGTTTATACACAATACCATGATGACCAGCAACAGAATGAAACTCTGGGCGATTTTGTCCAAAGCACTTTGATTATGAGAACAAGCACATTGTTTCTAGTACCTTGTTTAAAGCAGCATTTTACATTTTTTATTTTAGGTCACTTTCATGTTGCGTTAGCAAATTGGACATGGCTAACTCTTCCTTGTATGTTTCTACTTTAAACAGAAGAACATTGTGGTTTAAAAGTTTTGTATCTATATTTCCAGATCCATGATTGCCTGTCCTTCATGTTTCTCATGAGCTCCGGTTTAACAGAGCAAACTATTGAAATGACAACATCACGGCTGAACTTCAAACCGATGTTAAAACTCAAAGAAAATCATCTATTGTATGTTCAGATTACGAGAATCTGGAGACATGAATCTAATTAGCCTCATTGTGCTGATTTATTTCAGGATGTTTTTCTAGCCATACATCAATACACCCCAACACACCAATCTTTACACCCCTAATTTGTAAAAACTAAATAAAGTAAAGAAATATCTAAAAGACTGATCCCAAACTTGTCAATGTAAATAACTTTTTTTGTTGTAAGCACAATTTTCGCATTTGGTTCTCCAACTTGCCTCAACACACTTGCCTAGAAATTTCACCTATACCTAGCAAGACCTTGATTAGCCAATTTAGGTGTTTGATAAACTGTGATAAACTTTGCAGGTCCTCCAGGACTGGGTTTGGTGACCCCTGCGTTACAGGAGGAAGAATGGCAACAGAAGCAGGATGTGGACTCGTGCCAATTATTTGGTTTTTATTGGCGGGTGAATTGTACGACGTAAATTTGATACAAATGCTTTGCAGAATTTCTAGTTGTAATTCTACATCTTTAGAAAAAAAGGCGGGTTTAAAGGAACCAAAGGAGTTCCTTTAATGAAAATGTAATGTAGAGTCAGAGGTCCTGATTCAGAGCAACGTTCATTTATAACATATGTTCAACTGATGGTTAAGGACCTTGACAAGGGGACAGGCAGTGCTGGAAATTAAATAATTACCCATAATTCTCCAATCACCAGTTCAACACTTTAACCACTGGGCTACCACTTGTCGTTTTAAGCTCTGAGTTACCTTTCGCTGTATGAAACTTCCAAATTGCTACATGCTTAAAAGTTGGTAGATGTTCTACCAACACCATACACAAGTTTTTTCCAAACTCTGAGTCACACAGTCTACTAGAACGTATTTGTATGTTTTATCATTCCAGTCTTTTTGGACTAAATCTAGAGACTCAAATTACTGAAAGAGAACAAAGAGCTACGAAACCACGCGGCAGGTTTTTGTCTTGATATAAAATAAATAAAAACCTGTGACATGTTTTAAAATAAATGAAATAGCTAGCCAATTATATGGACTGTACTTCTGGGTGGTAACTCGACTGTAGTTAATGATGTAACTGTTGATTGTTTTTCTACGAGTGTTTTATTGGGTTTTTTTTTTTTATCTTTACTGTTTTCAGCCAAAAAGTAATTTACAAATGTAGTCATAAGAGTTACGGTAGTTGTGAACCCCTCAGTATGGCATGCTGTGTGTTAGAATTTACAGAAACTTGCTGAATTTATGACTGCTTTTTGCTCTCTCTCTCTCTCTCTCTCTCTCTCTTTCTCTCTCTTTTTTTTTCTTTCTCTCTCTCTTTTAATCTCTCTCTTTCAGGGAGTGTAACACCACATGACACTCGGGGTCCTGATGTTTCTGTAAAAAAAGAAAAAGAATAAAAATAACAGGTGTCTCTTACTTGTTATTTTCCTGGACGAAGGTTACATTTTCCGAAGCTGCAGAAGACTATTATTATATGCCATTATTTTCGATTTGTATAAGAAGCCATATTGTTTTTGGCTCAGTGCTATTAAGAGTTACCAAAATATTTGGAATATCGCTGTCAATGGATGTTATATCCAAATTGCGAGTTTGTTCATTTCTGCTGAAAGTAAAAATACAAATTCTTTGTTTCATACATACATATAGCTACTTTACTTAAAGGAGGCGTGGCCTCTACATTTGTTAGTATCATTAAAAGAGGTGTGGCCTCTACATTTGTCAGTATATTAAAGGAGGCGTGACCTCTACAATTGTCAGTATCGTTGAGGGAGGTGTGGCCTCTACAATTGTCAATATTCTTAAAGGAGGTGTGGCCTCTACACTTGTCAGTATCATCAAAGGAGGCGTGGCCTCTACATTTGTCAGTATCATTAAAGGAGGCGTTGCCTCCACATTTGTCAGTATCATTAAAGAAGGCGTGGCCTCTACGTTTGTTAGTATCATTAAAGAAGGCGTGGCCTCTGTGTTTGTCAGTATCATTAAAAGAGGTGTGGCCTCTACATTTATCAGTTCTATTAAAGGAGGCGTGGCCTCTACATTTGTCAGTATTATTAAAGGGGGCGTGGCCTCTACATTTATCAGTTCTATTAAAGGAGGCGTGGCCTCTACATTTGTCAGTATTATTAAAGGGGGCGTGGCCTCTACATTTGTCAGTATTATTAAAGGAGGCATGGCCTCTACATTTGTCAGTATCGTTAAAGGAGGCGTGGCTCTTACGTTTGTCGGTATCATTGAAGCTTGTCAGTCTTGTTGGAAGAGATCAAGAACTTTGGAATTCTATTTTTATTATTACATGACAGAAAGGGGCACAGACGCCATGCATCCTCTGTAACATACTTAGAACAATAAAAATATAATTCTAAATTTCTCGAGTTTAAATATTTATATCAACACTACATATTCTCACATTTTCCCACCCTTGGCCTCAAACATCGCCTGTGGGTCTGCCTGTCTGTCCGTCTGTCTGTCTTCCTATGCCTGCCACTCATCTGGAAGGAAAAGGTGTTGTTTAGAGCACGAACACTCTCCCTTTGTGTTCGGCAAGTCAGTGCAGGCTGTAAGTTTTCCAGGAATTTGTCCTTGCATAGCCGGAGACTGAGGGAGGAATGAAGAGTGAGACAGAGAGAGAGAGAAAAAGAGAAAGAATGACAGCCTCCAGAACCTCCTTTAGGTTAGATATTTATTGAGAGAGGCTCCTAATTCTGCTGCTGAATATTTGAATGGGGATCACACACACACAGACACACACACAGTGAGGAATGTTCCAGGCTGTGTCTTCACCTGCTGGTAGTAAAACACACAGGTGTAATGAAGGCCTATCACTTAACCAGACGCAAAGCATGATGGGACTGTCGTGTCTGCTTGTCTCTAATCAATAAGATAATCAGACAGAATCACATTTCCTCTGATCAGTCACACACACACACACACACACACTGGCAGGAAACAGAATCTGCTAAGTCATGAACAGGTAACTGGACTCTTTTGCTATCTCTTGTTCTCTCTCTCTCTTTTTTCAGCCCTTTCATGTTCTTTCATGTTTAATTTGTTTATTTTAACTTGTTATCTGTCTGGTCATTGAAACTCTTTTTTTCTAGTTATTGTTGTGCTGGTGGTCCTGATGGTGAGGAAAGTGTTGGTCTCCTCTGTTCATCGCTAATAAACTGACAGATGTCTTACTCCATCACATTTTAGTTAGGGACCTGAGACAGTGAAGGACACATTTTGGCAACTGAGATATAGTTTTACACAGTAAGACAGCATATGAAGCATATTTTTTACATTGAAACAATAATTCAACTTTGGAACAGTAAGACAGTTTGGGACAATAAGACGGCATAAAACTTTCAGACAACAGGACAGTTGGGGCAGTAAGACAGCTTAGATCATTAAAACAGTTTGGAACAATGCAACAATAAACACAAAACAGTTTTGGGCGTGTGAGATGCTATATGACAGTGAGACAGTTTGGAAAAATAAGGCAGTGAGCCATTTTGTGGTGATGTGTGTGTTTCGATTTTTTCTGGTGTGTTTCAAAGCTGCTCATAAAACTCTGATCTGCACTGTGTGTGTGTGTAACTCATATACACTGTTGAGTTTTATGACTTACTTTGAGGAGTCCACACGTCCACACACACACACACACAGTTGATCAGTAGCTCTGCTACAGAACATTGCCTCA